>JAECUM010011133.1:0-34144 GCA_016617855.1 Megalonaias nervosa | reverse complement strand
ACTCATGGGACAAGGAACAAATAGAGACATAGACACAGAGACAGGGTTAGAGCCATGTTTAGAGACATAGACATAGACATAACATAGTTTATCGACATAAATCTATCACACAAACATAATATACGGACAAGGGAATTTTAGTGTTAAAACAGGCGGGTTGTACCCTACCGACCAGGGGAATTTAACATGAGTGGGACTGCATAGCGACAAGGGAAATTTAACATAGTGACAATGGATTGGGACGGTCAAGGGACAAGGGGAATTTAACATGCGCGGGACTGTCTAGGGACAAGGGAAATTTATCATAGTGACAAGGGATTGATACTGTCTAGGGACAATGGGAATTTAACATTGTGAGACTATCTGAGGCACTAGATTGGAATTGAACATGGATGTGACTGTATAGAGATAAGGGGAATTGGATAGGGTGACGTCACGGTTCTGGACACTTGGGAAACAATGGCAACAATGGCTGACCTCAATCAAGCGGGGTAGTGAGGAACAGTGTTGCAAGTGGCTGACCTGAATATGCGCTACTCTAGGAACAAGGGGCAAATAGACAGGGTTAGAAACACAGACACAGACATACATAGATTTATTGACATAAATCTATCGCACAAGCATACTATACGGACAAGGGGAAATTTAACATGGGTGGGACTGTCTAGTATATATTTATAGCTACAACCTGTGAAAATTCCTATTCAAAAATCCAAGTCTATATTTATAGCCTCAAAATGTCTAGCTTCAATGACGTCACTATACTGGACACTAGGGGAATAAAGACAACAGTATTGCAAGTGGCTTACCTGAATACGCGATACTGTAGGTAGGTAGGTAGGTGAAATGAATTGGATATAGACAAAGTGAGTTTTATAGGGACAAACAAAGATCAACACACACACACACACACACACACACACACACTCCAACGTTATGTGTTAGCTTAGAATGTAAACGAAGAAGATGAAATCGCACAAAATAGACTAACCCTTACACCACAAAAATACTATCCATTGCATTAATTATACCATTTAACACCCCCTAAACACACTGTCCCAAAAGTCTTGTGTTTTAGCTCAGAGTGTAAGCGAAGAAGATGAAATCTCACAAAATAGACTAACCCTTACACCACAAAAATACTATCCATCACATTAATTATACCATTTAACACCCCTTAAACACACTATCTAAAGCGCCTTAGTGTTAGTGTATAATTTAAATCACACACTAGGCAAGTCAGAAATTTAACAAAATGTTTGTATCTATTTATATTTCACAACTTGTGGAAATAATCCTTTTGTAAAATGCAAGTATCTATTTATAGCTACGTGTTATAGCGATGGGTTAAGGTACGTGATAGCTATGGTGATTTTAATTCTTCTGTTAACCTTAATGTATCTCTTGTGTATCTGTATGTAATTGTATGGTGTATATAGTGTGTCACTAAGTGTGTGTTTTTAATGTATCTTTATGCATCTCTTTCTTACGTAGCTAATTTTCATCTAGAGACAAGTTTGGTTAGTATTGACTAACTACTGTAATTTCCGTATAGACTTTATAGACATGCGCAGTCCGTACATTCTTTCAATCACAGCAACAAGCTATTTATATTTAAAGATATATGTTTCACTGGTCTGGAGAGAGATTAATAAAAACACTAAAGGCATAAAGCTTAAGTTACAAATGTCATATTAAGACAAGTATAGTTAGTGTTGACTGACTATTGCAATTTCTGTATATACTTTATTGACATGAGCAGTGATGTACATTCCTTCAATCACAGCAACCAGCATATATTTTACACATGTTTTGCTGGTATTTTACTCGGCAAGAGAGAATAGACATCTTTTCCAGACATATGAGTGCCGCTGATGCTGCTCTCTCTGCTGTTCCTGTAGCCTATATCTTTCCATCCACATCTCCTCTTCTTTCTTCACTTCTTCTCTAAAGACCTCTTCTATTTGGCCTTGTGCACTTTAAGCATCTTGACATTCTCTATTTCTTCCGGCTTTCGCATCAGGTTTTGCCTGACACGATATAAATGCACGTGGGCTTCGTTCAGCTTAGCTAAATTAGAAGATATCTTCACGGGTTGAAGAGTCAACAATGGATGGCCAGATGTTCGCTTAGAGTGTAAGAGGAGCTGAAAGCAAACAAAACATACTCTCATACTCTTATACCATCCATCATCCCATAAAATACTATCCATTACACCATCTATACCATCCATTATCCACACACTATCCAAAACAAAACAAACTGTGTTCGCTCAGATTGTAAGCGAAGGAGATGAAAGCAAAAAAAAAATATATTCTCACATTTTTTACCTACCATCCAACACCCCATAAAGTACTATCCATTACATCTTCTATATCACCCATTATCCCACACACTATCAAAAAAACCCAAAACAAAACAACAACCTGTATTCGCTTGGAGTGTAGGAGAAGGAGCTAAAAGCAAACAAAACATTCTCTCACACATCTTACCTATTATCCAAAACCCCATTAAATGCTATCCATTACACCATCTATGCCATCCATCACTTCCACGCACTATCCAAAAAAATGTCCTGTGTTCGCTTAGAGTGTAAGAGGAGGAGATGAAAGCAAACAAATCATACTCGCACACACTTTATATACCATCCAACACCCATAAAAATACTATCCATTACACCATCTATATCATCCATCACCCCTCACACTATGCCAAAACGTCCTGTGTTAGCTTATATCATCTAATATCCCAATATATCCCACATATATCATCCAACATCCCAATATCATCCAACACCCCTTACACACACACACACACACACACACACACACACACACACACACACACACACACACACACACACACACACACACACACACACACACTGTGTTAACTTAGAGTGTAAGAGAATGAGATGAAATCTCACAAACTTACTAACTCTCACACCATACAAATATTATCCATTACACCATCTATACCATCCATCACCCC
Source organism: Megalonaias nervosa (assembly GCA_016617855.1). Classification (NCBI taxonomy): domain Eukaryota; kingdom Metazoa; phylum Mollusca; class Bivalvia; order Unionida; family Unionidae; genus Megalonaias; species Megalonaias nervosa. Next base: position 31,153 of record JAECUM010011133.1, on the reverse strand, counting down.
TCACACTATCCCAGAAAGTCCTGTGTTAGCTTATATCATCCAACATCCCAATATCCCACCTATATCTTCCAACATCCCAATATCATCCAACACCACTTACACACACACACACACATACACACACACACTATCAAAATCGCCCTGTGTTAGCTTAGAGTGTAAGAGAAGGAGATGAAATCTCACAAACTTACTAACCATCACACCATCAAAACACTATCCATTGCACCATCTATGCCATCCATCACCCCTCACACTATCCCAAAACGTCCTGTGTTAGCTTATATTACCCAACATCTCCATATCCCACCTGTATCATCCAACACCCCTTATACACACACACTATTACAATCCCTCACACCATAAAAATACTATCCATTACACCATCTATACCATCCATCACCCCTCACACTATCCCAAAACGTCCTGTGTTAGCTTATATCATCCAACATCCTAATATCCCACCTATTTCATCCAACACCCCTTACACACACACACACACACACACACGCACACGCACACACACACACTATCACATCGCCCTGTGTTAGCTTAGAGTGTAAGAAAAGGAGATACAAATTTCACAAAATAGACTATCCCCTACACCACAAAAAATACTATACATGACATTAACTGTGCCAGTTAACACTCCCTAAACACACTATCCCAAAAGGCTCGTGTCTTTGCTCATAATGTAAAGGAAGAACATAAAATTTCACAAAATAGACTATCCCTTACCACCACAAAAATTACTATCCATCACACTAATTATACTATTTAACACCCCCTAAACACACTATCCCAAAATTCTTTTTTCTTTATCTCAGAATGTAAACGAAGAAGATGAAATCTCACGACAAAGATTATCCCTTACATCACATAAATATTATCCATCACACCACTTTGCTATAAAACGTATCATACTCACTATCCAAAATGTCATGTGTTCGCTCAGAATGTAAACGAAGAAGACAAAATCGCACAAAAGACTATCCCTTACGCCACAAAAATATTATCAGTTACACCACTATCCTATTCAACATATCATACTCACTATCCAAAATACAATGTGTTCGCTCAGAACGTAAATAAAGAAGATGAAATCTCACAATATAGACTATCCCTTACACTACAAAAAATACTATCCATCACATAAACTATATTATTTAACACCTCCTAAACACACTATCCCAAACGTCTTGTGTTTTAGCTCATAATGTAAACTAAGATAATGAAATTTCAACAAATGGACTACACCACAAAATATTATCCGTCACACCACTATCCTATCCAACATATTATACTCGCTATCCAAAATACCATGTGTTCGCTCAGAACGTAAGTGAACAAGATGAAATCTCACAATATAGACTATCCCTTACACCACATAAATTACTATCCATCACATTAATTACACCATTTAACACCCCCTAAAAACTCTATCCCAAAATTATTTTTTTAAATCTCAGAATATAAACGAAGAAGATGAAATCTCAAAAAAAGACTATCTCTTACACAACAAAACTATTATCCATCACATCACTTTGATATCCAGCATATCCATACTAACTATCCAAAATGCCATGTGTTCCCTTAGAATGTAACAGAAGGAGGTGAAATCTCACAAAATATCTATCCCTTACACCACAAAAATACTATCCGTTACACCAACTATATCATCCATTATATCACACTCACTATCCAAACGCCCTGTGTTAGCTTAAAATATAAGGGAACGAGATAAAATCTCACAAAATAGACCATAAATAGACACTAGCGTTTTTTCCACATAGTATTGTTTGGTGGTGTAAAGGATAGTCTATTTTGTGAGATTGTGTTAAATAATATAGACTGTATTTGACATACTGTTAATAGAATCTGACATAAGTATTTGGCACACTTTTAATAGACTCTGTTTTACATACTATTAATAGTCTCTGACAAATGTTTGGCATACTATTAATAGTTTGACATATTGTTAATAGACTGCAGCTTAAATGTTTGGCACACTGTTAATAGACTCTATTTGACATACTGTTAACAGACTGTGACATAAATGTTTGGCATAATGACCTTATAGATGATTTCATATTTTATGTCGCACAATGACTTTGCCATAGGAAAGAAATGACATTTTAAAACTCTAAAAATAATTAATTGGGGACATAATTAAAATATTTTAGGTGGCAATTCTACAGTTTTCATATTTTGTCACCATGTATGTTTTCAATAGATTTTCGACAATGACTTTTGAGTTATTTTGGCATGTACAACTTCAAATGACCATGACATTTAATCTGTTATGTATATTTAATTTGTATTGTGTATTGTCTTTTGTCCATGATTATCTACTATGTATATTTAATTTGTATTGTGTTATTGACCTTTGAATGTAAGAGTTAAGCCTACCTGACTAATTTGTTTTAATAAACATATTGCATAGATCATACTTACGTACGATTTTAGATTATATTTTACTTGGATGCAAACATGTTTACAGATATAAATTCGAGGTCTGTTTGTATTTTGTAGAAATTAAGAATGTTCTAGAAGTACGTTGTTTACGAATTTCATAGGAAAATTATGCTTATCCTGGTTATGTTGTTGTTTCTATGTTGTTTTATGTAAAATGTTGCTTTCTTCAGAATTACATTCCATATCTTAACATATGTTTTAGTGGGATCAATTTAAGTTGTGTTTCAGTTAATACTTGAAGGATTATTTTATTTAAGTTATTCTTTGGAATTACAAAGTGCTCATTAATAATGTTACGACTCCATGGTCATAACACAATAACGGAATGATGCAAAATTAAAACGTTTTGTAAAACTTAATTGTCAAAGTTATAAAATGAAAACGTAAGAAGAATTTTAAGTATTATGAAGTTAATCCAACAAAATCCGAAAAGTTCCATTCAAGTCTATAAGAATTGGATGCTCCGAATAAATTTCAGATCCTCGAATGTACATATCAAACGGCATTGTACAGAATTCTTTTGATTAATTCACAATAGTCACAGAATAATAATGAGCACTTTGTTTCAATGAATAATCTTAAAATTTATCTAAACACAACATCAAACACATCTGCAGACTGATTTCAACATATGATTCCATATGTTGAAATCAGTCGGACGATCTGAAGAAGGAATGAATCCAATATAGGAATGAATCTGCTCAGTTCTCTTCTTATATCAATGACGCGTGTCTTAGGGATAACGTTGATATTACCTTAATTTTTTTTTAACACATAAAGGACCAGAACATTGGCATCTTAACTTCCCACATTGTGGTGGGCACAGCCAATCACCTGTCAGCATCCGAAAGGCCGAGGTTATCGTTGATCGTAATAAACTAGTACCATTTCAAATGAAAGGTTACAACTCCGCAGGTGACCTGCAGATGGATCTTGAAAACAATGGGCATACCAGTAAGTGCATGTCTGTAATAAGTTCTTTCGTATGAACTGCTCGATTAAATAGAAGCAGACAATTTATCGAAGTAAATCAAAACATTCATGTTAACGTTTTAATATTGTCATGCATTGACGATTTGGGAACTTGCATGTAACAAGGAATCCTTTTCAAATTTCAGAAGGATAACGTAAATAAAGCCATGAAAAGAACTTGAAAACTGAACGATAACTGAATAAGGCCATGAAACGAACTAGAAAACTGAAATATAACCGAAATAAGGTTAAGAAAAGAACTAGAAAACTGAAGGGTAACGGAAAAACCACGAGAAAAAAGACTGACAAATATCATGAGGACAAGTATCAAATAGATTTAGAGTTCTTAAGCATCTGCTTACGACAAGATGGATATATGTGCAAAGTAGTACAACAGATGTATAGAATTAAAAACGTACATAGAAACATCAAGGAATAGAAAAGTTTTAGAGAGCTTTCTTTGTTTTTCTCTGGGAGTTTTTTTGGTGCTCATTTTCTAAATTATTTGAGTCTTTTTTGCAGTCCAGATAAATCTTCAGGGTAAAGGAATTTCCATTACTGGAGGAGGTCTCAGTAATGTTTACATAGCCAGTCAGTTCCATTTCCATTGGGGTAAGACTGATAAACGTGGATCCGAGCATGCCATCAATGGGAAATACTTCCCTATGGAGGTAGATATAAAATAAGTAAAGATAAAAATTCTATCCAAATTTATTAAACAAATATATGTGAAAAACATTTGTAAACTACAGCGGAACTTTAGGATACTTGTGTATATCATTCACCCCTTTGTAACACGCACCAAAAGAGCTAATGGCGTTTTGCCATAAATATTGCTGTGCAAAATTCCGCCAATCAGAATTTCAGTCATTTGTTTGATTTCTTAAATATAATGTTTATTTTAGATACTGACTGAGGCAATGCTGTTTCTGTGTGTGTGTGTGTGTGTGTGTGCTATATCACTCTGGTCCGGTAAAGGTACGTTCAACGGATGCAGCACACGTACACAAATAATTAAAGAGTCTTTCTTGGCTAAAGAAAATTTAACAAAAAAAATAAAAAAAACAAAACAAAAAGAAAAAAACAGAATCACAAGCGACGCCCAGAAGAACCAGCTTTGGTGTCACCTAGTGGGAGGTATCTTTATTGTTGTTTTTGTTTGTGTTTTGTTGTATCTGTTACCCTCCTCATAAAGACTTGAATATTGTTTGACATATGCAATTGGTATCATTATGTTTGATATTGTAATGAATTTGTAGTAGGTCCCTTCGTAATTTTGTCTCCCCAAATTCACAACAAACATCCTCTCCAACCACTCATACACCTTCACTATTACTGGCACAATCTCCAATAGCCCGCTCACCCCACCCCAAAAAAAGAAGAACAATAAAAAGACAAGCAACGGTTTCAACAATGTACAATGAAGTTTATATGATGTTTTTGGTCCATTTCAAGTGCAAGTGAACCTGGTGTCTGACTCCACAAAATGGTTCTAAATATCATACAGTCACAAGCCATAGAATTTGGACAGAATTTGCAAACCTGACGGATCAAACAAAACCAGACAAAGGGCATCAGATGAAAAACAAAACGTAACTTCCAATTGCTTTGAATTCTTTCTTTCGAGTATTGTCGAAGTAGGCACGTGCAGTTTTGGTACAGGGTGTCTCACAAATTTAGAAAATGAAAAAAATATATATATTTTTATTTCTGCAAAAGAATGTTCCACAAAACGTTCCATTCTGGTAGCCTTTCAAGAAACCATATCAAATTTATGATCCAGTGATATCAGTCTCTCCTGGTCCTCCTGTTTACTCATATACTAATTAGCAACACTAGGGTATAGCATAAACCTAAAACATTCATCGGAAGATTAATAAATTTTAACAAATCTGGGAGGAAAATAAATTCGTTTTCTTCCTCCGTGGCACATTTATCATGATGGTTTCTAAATTTTCTTAGTACTGGATGTTTATCATATTTTTTTATATATTTTATCCTAATTTGTACCCGTATTTGGTCAGTACTGAGACTTTGTCTAACTGGTACAGCGCTATAATCATCCGTATAAATTGAAAACAGATTTGGTCCTTCATTTGATGAGGTACTTTTTTTACCCCGGATGTTTACTGATCTCACTCACATCATGCATGCCTTTATATGAACGAATAATTATGAATATTGGACATTTTTGTGGTTGATTTTCAGCCTTTTGACTCCCTCATCTACGAAACGCACTTTGACAGAATGGATTGACATGGTCATCACATGTCAAAAAGGCGATAAATCTTGCGAAAGTTTGATGCCATTCCTTATCTCCATGTGTGCATCACAGTCTTCAATACATCCGCTTTAACGAGGGCCGGATTTAGGCGTAAGAATAAGCTGGACACAGATTAGAGCCTAAGAGTCTGACGGGGCCACTCAAAAAATTACACAATTTTTAAAAAATTTGTTAGAGTTTTATTATAATTTATATTAAGTAATAATTTTAACCAGTGATATTTTACATAATATGTTCACTATTATTATTTTTGCAATATATTTTATATAAATTACATAATTTACATTGTAATAATTAGCAAATATTTTGCCAAGTTCAGCTGTTTCACAGCTTTATTCTCTGTTAACGCTTACTAAATAGGGCCTATACAGCTTCTCATAGCTTAGGACCTCACCGTATCTAAATCTGGACCTGCTTTTATCGACAACTTTTTACGGTAAAACATGTAAAATGACGAATCGTTTTAATCATCAAAAACAGGCAATTATTGGGAGGTTATAATTTTTGTTTTTCTTTGCAAGATTCTAATACTTATTTGGTTCTCAAAATCATTTTTGTTGTAAAGTTTGAATATTTGCTGCAGAACTCAAGACTTCTTTTAACAAGAAAAATTAGAGGCATTATGCCACAGTTATTAAATTATATAGATCTCCTATATGGATTGATGCCTCCCGCCAACTCCGGGGCAGGATCAAAGTGCCGAACAATGGACACTGCAACAGTAAAACTAATGGGTTATTAAACTCTCCCTAAAAATATTTTTCAAATTTTTTGCAATTTTTTTATTTACAAAAATTTTTAGAAGAAAAAACCGTGTAATCTTTTTGATGGTAGCTAATCGTCAATTTTGATCCTATGAAAAAATACAAAACCTGTTCAATGTTGCGAGATGGTCGATTAATGAAGCCCATACACTTTGAGAAAGTATCTTTATTTATACATTTAAAATGCACAAAATTACTTCCTTATTTTATATTATATTAATTCTAAAAGCATTGCAATTTGAACATAAACCTGAAGATAAACACAAAAATGCATTCGTGTTTTGTTCCAAGTAAACTGAAAGAACCAGTTTCAATTTTCATGTAATTGAGCATACTTGTATTTTAGAATCTATAAATAAAACATATAGGGGTGGGGTTTTGTGGAATTGGTTTGTAATATAATAGATACAAATTTATGCAATGCAATTTGTTGTTGTTGCTGGCGAGAATTAACAAGTATACATAAAATGAAAAGGCATAACTAGGGTTTTAAAAGTCCATAACCTGTTTAGTTTTAGAAACATTTAGTTCCTGTTTAATATACACCAATGTATTATCCAAGACAGTGAACTTAGCGTTATACACAATTATACACAGCATTATAGCGTTATACACAACTATACACAGCATTATAGCGTTATATACAATTATACACAACGTTATACACAATTATATACAGCATTATAGCGTTATACACAACCGAGATAACACGATTTCACTGCTACTCTAGGCCAGGTTAAATATGTTGGAAATTACAAGCACGCATAGTTCTCGAAAACAATTTAACAGAAAAACAGGAAATTTCACAACGCAGGAATATTCGAACCAAATGTGACTTACGTGTTTGGCGTTGGGTTTGGGGCCGTCACGCACAAAATAGGAAACATGGCATCGATTTGTAACAATTGCAATCTGTCAAGCATGTACAGATGGTGGCGGCCTTGGAAGAAGGAAGAAGGATGCGAGCGTTCCTAGCGTCTCTGCTCCCTGCGTCAATCGCACAAATAAAGGAGCACGCAAAAGTGTACATTTTTAACTAGTCGTGCATGCCAACTGGCGATATACGACTTTAATTAAAATAACGAATGAAGATGGCAATAGATAGCGCACATCAAACAGGTTTTAGTTGTGTGCTTCGAGGAAATATATACATGTATGCGTACTTTCGCTTGTGCATCCGTCTTTACCTCCGTACACCGACATTTCGTGCTTACAACGTGTATCCCAACTTTTCTTTATAAAGTTAAGAAAAAATAAAAAGAAATACGTTTATATTTGTACATAAAGATGCCCACTTTCGGTGTGTTATACCAAAATTTCCCTTTGGATAACATCTTGAATCCCCTTATCGTATTTATGGTCAAAGGATATATACCTCTTTTGAGTCTTTTATTCAACACACGTGTAATTAGCAACACTCATGATTCATGGATTTGCATTAAAAAAGATACACTGGAAATATCTGCCCTCGTAACCTATGTGCTAAAGGCAATCATCGGAAAAGTAACATCTACATCAATATATCTTATGTTTGGTTTATTCCAGATAACATTTCATGTCAATAATATTAATATATGCGTCGATATATCCTACTTTTAGTTTATTCAAGAGTAAAATTTCGTGCCACTAATGTTAAATTCTATACTGACAGTGGACTTTGACGTAAACAAGTATCGGTGGAATAGAGAAAGGGAGATTACACTTGTTTGTAGTGGGACATAACAATCTGAAAAAACATTTCCATCCATCGTGACACCATTTGCCATGAGTTTGTTATTACATGTATGTTCAATACGAGATGACTGCCATTGCAATTTCCTGTATCTTTTTATTTCATTGTCTCCGACATTCTCTGTAACTGTCATATCACTATCAGAATTTGTACATGCTGTTGCGATTCTTTGTCTACATTTCTTTGTGAAAAACTCTTGATCTCGTGCTCTTTGCCCTTCTCAAGGTATTGACCTCATGCGGTTTGCCCTTCTCAAGGTATTGTTCTTTGATATGAATGAATCTAATAAAGAACAGCTGACATTTATTGTAGCTGAACTTTTGCTTCCTCATACAGGAGAGAAATCTTGACAGAGGCCTTGGCCAAGTCATTGCAAGGTCAAAATGGCAAGTTCGATGCCCTTGTGTACCTCCGGATTGTTTTTTACATCATACTTAATGAATAATTTACTGTTAAAAGAAAACTAGCTTTTGGTAAAATTCAAACATTGTTCCACTATTTAGATTTTTTTTTCTTTTTCGATTTGAGATCTACCGACATTATATTATAAATGCATTTTATGACAAATACATTTTATCATAAATGCTATATTACACTAAACAAGGATCATATTTCCAAAATGCCTTCACTAATGTCTGGAAAGAGTCAAAGTTGACGAGAATAGGACGTACCGCGCAAAATCTGTAATGCAAGAATTGGATAGTGCTGATAAAACTGATTGTTATTTTCTTTCTTTATTATTTAAACTAAAGTTGTTATCCTGAAACATTATTATTATTGTTACTACTACTACTATTTTTGAAAATAGAAATTCATACAGATGAGAAGTTTCTTTACGTTTTTATATATTTTAATGGTTCAATTAAATTATACGAAATACGTTTAAGTCACAAGTAAAAATTGATTTAATCTTGAAAACATAACACATTTATATTATATGTAACAAAATACCGTGTAAGTGTGTTCAGACCGCATCAGGATTTAGTTGGGCTTCATTCGGGTACTATTTGAGCATAAGTTGGTGTGTTGGGTATATGTTGGTGCATTTGGTAAGGAAAGAGTGGACACTTATTTGTACAAATGAGACTTTTTCTGCATTTGTGATAACTAGTTATTTATGTTGTACAGTGTAGTCATTTGCAAAGACAAAGGTGCTTAAGAAACCAGAATACAGAGGCAGCTTAATGTGGCTGATGGTCTACACACAGGGGAAATAACCCTGACCAAAGTCTGACATTTGGTACCTTTTGCCTTGAACCAATTAAAAAGATACCAAGATACTGGTTAGAGATTTAAACTAAAGATTCATTAATTAATCAAGTGTAGAATAATGAATTACCGACTCAGATAGATAGATAGATAGATAGATAGATAGATAGATAGATAGATAGATAGGCAGACAGACAGACGGACGGACGGACGGATGGATGGATGGATGTACAGTATTTACAAAAAGACATGTGAGCATAGAATATGACTTGAATACTTAACTGAAAGAAATGGGACATCACTTATGTCATAATTTTGTAGCCATTTCGCACTCAGTGCACTGTCCCCAGCCCGCCTATATTGAATTGTGCATTACCAACTGCCCTTAAGCTCAAACATGTCGGCCCGCAAACAACAAATAGTTCTGTTCATTTCTTCAATTTGTGTCCTACACTCACACATGCTGAAGACTGATTCTGTGAAGAAGACATTGCTTCTGTGTTTCCCCCCAAATATGATAAGAGACCCTGAATATCTTTAGTTAATTTGACTGTTAATGCTTCACCACGAAGAATGTGCACGCGCCGCGTTAGCTGTACATTCATTATTCTCTAGTGTATTCTTTCGATCCCTTCACTGCTTCAAACATGATCTGTCTCGATCATTCCTCGATTATGACTTCAACCATGATCTGTCTCGATCATTCCTCGATTGTGACTTCAAACATGATCTGTCTCGATCATTCCTAGATTGTGGCTTCAACCATGATCTGTCTCGATCATTCCTCGATTGTGACTTCAAACATGATCTGTCTCGATCATTCCTCGATTGTGACTTCAACCATGATCTGTCTCGATCATTCCTCGATTGTGACTTCAAACATGATCTGTCTCGATCATTCCTAGATTGTGACTTCAACCATGATCTGTCTCGATCATTCCTCGATTGTGACTTCAAACATGATCTGTCTCGATCATTCCTAGATTGTGACTTCAACCATGATCTGTCTCGATCATTCCTCGATTGTGACTTCAACCATGATCTGTCTCGATCATTCCTCGATTGTGACTTCAAACATGATCTGTCTCGATCATTCCTCGATTGTGACTTCAACCATGATCTGTCTCGATCATGCTTCAATTCTGACTTCAGACATGATCTGTCTCGATCATTCATCCATTCTGACTTCATTAGCATTAAAATCTACGAGGATTCTACTTGCGAATTCTTCTTTGGGCACCTCCTTATAGACCTCAAAATATGAGCTCGCATCGAGCTAATAATCGCTAAACATGTCCACCGCCTCTATATCAAGGTATTGAGGATTCTTAATGCTATCTCATCTGACAATCACTCTGTACGGACTGTACCTCCATAAAATCTATATTTTTGTGCCAGCAATTTTAATGATTGTTTGGGACAAAAATCATCATTAACTTGACCGTTCATGCGTTCTCACAGTGTTTAACTTTTGTCCGCAATGTGCGTATTTATAATTGATCATTGGCAGAATGAATATCAAAGAGTTGAATTTTCGCTGCAGTATAACAGCGAAGTAATGATTAATAATCCCATTCGCTCTGTATTATTTATAGCCTCACCGACAGAGATCTCAATCTGTAGTATAGTCACAATCAATAATAAGGGCATAGTTGCAGATTACAATCTTGGGCTCACGCATGGGTTCGCATGCGATGTGATGAAAAAAGTCCGGAGGGACGAGGGTAGAAGGCTTTGACCTAGCTCATTAACAAAAAATTCCAAAACAGCTATTATTACACTACTGTACGTGCAAAATAAGATCGTTGATAGAACATTATTTTGGAGATTGGGAATAAATTGATTGACTGGTTCGAAGACACAACAATTTTGTAGCAATATTTAGTACTTCCAAAGCCTCTCGTAATGACTGGATAAACTGAGAAAGCGTGCAGAGGTGAAAGGGGGAGTACTTTGAGTGGAATCACTAACGTACTGTTCACTAATAAGGAACTTTTTTGTACCGCGCACTAATATTCAGAACATTTTTGTATCGCGCTCTAAATATTCAGAACGTTTTTAAATGACCATCGTACTGCTCGCATCTAGATGAGTGCCAGACACGGATAAGTACCGTGTGTACTTGTCGTGGCAGTGATTTCAGAAGTGCCAAACACAGATAAGTACCGTATGTGCCTGTCGTGGCACTGATTTCAAATCCGTGCAACAACGCTACAAAGATGAAAAAAAAATGACAGAATTTCATATTCTAATCATGGATATTTATGACTGCTTGATTGAATATACCGTTTTTCTATTTCAGATGCATATTGTACATTATAATCATGGATGTTTATGACTGCTTGATTGAATATACCGTTTTTCTATTTCAGATGCATATTGTACATTATAATATGAAACACAAGAACTTTAGTCAAGCTTTGGATAAAAAAGATGGTCTAGCCGTGCTCTCGTTTTTTTTCAAGGTGCGTTTTCTTGTGGCTATGCATCGTCGTCGTCATCATCATCATCTTCTTCTTCTTTGTTGCTCCTGCTGATTTTATTCTTAATTTTGCTTCTATTCGAAAAGCATCTAACTACTCCAAAAATTGCATTCTTTATTTGTTCATTTCACTCTGTTCCTTTCTATTAAAAAATGTTTTTCCTAATTATGAACTAACTTTTGCTATGTTTTTGTACCTCTTGCATCTGTTGAAACTTTCTTTTTCTTTAAAAAAAATTCTTAGGCACACTTGTTACTAACTAATTGTCAATTTGTTTTGTTTTGTCTTAAGGGTTGGGGTTGGGGATAATTTTAATGTATATATAGGATATCTATTTTTATTTTAGTAATAAATTAATATGACTGTACGCACTGAAAGTTATTACATTCAAAATTCCACAGCACAAAAACGTCTCGACGCCCAAGAACAAAATTCAACAGAAAATAGATGAGACAATTTTAGGAACAAAATCGAAATGTTTTTTACGTCTAAATACAGTAGGTATCAGTGGATTATTATTTCCTTCTTTATTTACATTTCAGGTAGGAAAGTACAACGTTAATTTAAATCCAATCATCAAACATTTCCCAGAAATACCCCACAGAGGTAAGGCATGCTGTTTATGAAACAAGTATTTGAATTATTCTAATGCATCTATCATATTTATAACAACAGCATAGATATGGATCTACAGTCACACACTGAGTCGGTCAATTAGTGTTAGCATGAAATCATAAGCATAACCAGTAGCATGGACCCTTATCTGCCTGCGCAAAAATGACCGGTAAAATAGAGTCTACACTGTTACCATGAAATCATGAGTATCTGCCGGCTCATGATGAGACTGTAAGCATGTTAAGTGAGTAAGACGGAAGATAATTGTGTCTGCCTTCGATTGCTTTCGTCATCATATTACGGCTACCTTATAAGATCTTTCGTCATCATATTACGGCTACCTTAGATTGATTTCGTCATCATAGGAAAGCTACTTTCATGAGAGACGTGTATTTAAATATTAAGAACTAAAAGGAATGTTTTTGTACAAGACTATAAAATGTACATTTGACCTTCTCAGAGAGCATACTTTTAATGAAAATTTACAATATTTATTTAATAAGGAAATATACACTAGGACACGTCATTGTTACCAATAATCTTTTCGTTGACGTCAACAAATAAGAAGTTAGAATTACTTAATTTGAAAAGGTGATTGGCTCGTGTCTTTTTCCTATGACCTTTTGACTTCAGTGACCAATATAATATTTAAACTGTCCTTATTTGTGTTTTTAAAGACATTATTGCAGTGGTAGACTTCAAAGAGTTATTTTATCGATTTTCAAACTTTATTGGAAATAACTCGAAAATGTTTGAGTCGATAATTTCATTTGCAAGACTGATGACAGTGTCTAAGTAAACCGAATGTTATGACCTACCGGAAATGGGACTTTGACACGAATGTTATGACCTAACGAAAATGGGACTTTGACACGAATGTTATGACCTAACGGAAATGGGACTTTGACACGAATGTTATGACCTAACGGAAATAGGGCTTTGACATGAATGTTATGACCTACCGAAAACTGGACTTTGACACGAATGTTATGAACTAATGGAAATTGGACTTTGATACGAATCTTATGACCTAACGGAAATGGGACTTCGAAACGAAGGGTACTATTATGGACTGGCAATAAAGAAGAAAAACAGCCAAGATCAATAATCGTTACTTCAGTCTTTGTAGAGATACAATGATTTTGCAAGACTTTGCTTGTCGACAAATTACGAACAAAATTTGCTTCGAGCTGGAAGCCGCCATCTTGAAGAAAGAAGCCTGAGTCGAAATGAGATTTTACCTCTAATTAAAATTGTTTTGTATTAACCATATGTTGCTAAGATGCTAACGTACCATCTGTTTATCTTAGTTAACAATGATTTGTGTTAACGACGTGATGCAAAGATACTAATGTGCCATGTTTATCTTGGTTAACAGCGTTTTGTGTTACCGATGTGATGCAAAAATACTAATGTGCCATGTTTTTCTCAGTTGGTTATCTTGACGGGGTAGAAATAAAGACAAACATATTAATGGTGCTTAAATTAAAGAGTTTTAATGAAATTAAAATGATATGTGGCTTCTTTACGCAGATGACCACACAAATATAAATTAAAATTAAATGTGGCTTCTTTGCGGAAATGACCACACAAAAATAAATCAAAATGAGATGTGGCTTCTTTATGCAGATGACCACACAAAAATAAAGAAGCTTGTCTTGCATAATCTTCTACCCAAGAAGTTGGATGGCTATTTCCGTTACTTTGGTAGCCTTACCACCCCTCCTTGCTACGAGAGCGTCATCTGGTCCATATTCTACGAACCAATCAATATTTCTGCAAAACAGGTAAACTATCAAATGTAAGCTAAATAAATTAGAAATGGACACTTCTTTCAAACTGTCATGACTAAATAAAACTGGTGCTTTTGTTTAATATGCACCCGTTTACTTCTGGAAATGTTTGCTTAATAATATTTTTGCAATAGATTCAATCTCTTGCACGTACTTATTGGTCTCATTGACAAAATATATCAAAACATGTGCAGCATCCGCACAAAAATAAATGTATGTATGTATGTATATTTATATATGTGTGTATGTGTGTATGTATGTATGTATGTATGTTTGTGTGCGTGCGTGCATGCATGTGTAAGTAGATAGATGGATAGATGTACATATAGGAATATAGGAAAGAAGGTAGGTAGTGCCAATGCAGGTACATGTTTGAAATATCCCAGTCCACTTGACGAATTATAGGAATAAAAGTATAGGATAAGTAAGATTATAAGAACATTAGCAAAATTATTTCGCTTATGTTTCAATTTGCAAATGAAACATAGAGTCATATTGAAGTCATGAGCATTGTTTAAATAACTTCGTCTATTTTCCTATATCTTTCTTTTTAGTTGCAATCATTCAGAAATAAAGTTCATCAGAACTTTGCCAACGAAACAAACAGAGGTATATCCGATGACTACCGTCCTCTTCAGTCCATAAATCGGCGAAAAATTTACTGTAGCAAAGAATATGATGACTAGAAAAAAACACCAACCATGCCAAGCCAACAATACAATTGTATCAGCAATATGTGTCTCTATGGCAACTATGGCGCTTTTGACTTTGTCCCTATGGCACCTACGGCCCTACTGACTCTTTTAAATGCAAGATTACTCATTATGTGTTTATGATAAATTTATCTTCTAATTAATTTGTATATCCAATGCGTGATTTTTATAATTCTGCTCTAGAAAAAATAAAACTTGTCACAGTATATGTGTTGTTATTTAAATCAGTTTTATATGGATAATTTATCCAAAATACATAGAAGGGCAGACTTGGTTACATATCGTCATCGTTCGTTTATAAGTCGAGTCCAACTGAAAACAACATAGACCCTGATCTGCCTTCGATTATGGTTTATGTTAATTGATTTCCCCCAATGCACTGCATAGACCATAGCACCCACAACCCCGATTTCACCTCTAAACACTTTTTGGCCTACATCAGTAAACTTAATAGCTGACCACTACATGTTTGCCTCCCGCCCCCATAATTCTGTGGGCGCCTCTGCTTCTTTAATTTACGATAGTCATGCATATATACACATAAAAATATATTCTAATTCAACTTGTGACGCGGTCATTTTCTTTAATTCATGTTTTCTGCTACTTTTATGGTGTGTTTTTACAAAGTTGTTATCACAATGAAGTGACATCGTACCCTCAGCTCCAAATATCGACCAGTCTGCCAAAATCTTTGTAAACATTAAACCGTCCACTCTATTTGTTACCTGAAGCCGCTTTCAAACGCACAATTCTTTTACTCGTTCTACCTCAGAAATATGACCTAAATGTCAACGTTTTCAGCGGTAAACCATTTTGGATTAATCGCAGTATTTGGCTGTAATGGGCTGACAATATTGCTTTCCTACCATACAAAAATCTGCAATGGGTTGTCATAAAATATCATTTCCCTGCTATTCAAAATCTGTAATGGGTTGTCGTAAAATATTTCCCTGCTATTCAAAATCTGTAATGGGCTGTCATAGGTGGTACTCTACAGTTTCGTATTTTACATGGGTTAGAATTTTAAAGAAAAATATTTCCCCCGGGTTCCCTCACTAGTTATACTGGCTATTTAAAAAAGACCTTGTATATCTTAGGTATTGTTCAAAGAACCTTCAATTCGCTTTATTTTGGTGTATGATTGATGGGTGTAATATGGGTTATAGAGTATACAGCTTGGCTTTACTCCAGATGTGCACATTTAAAAAAAAAGTGCTAGCTCCACTTGGTCATTTTCACTTCCTGAACTTCAGAAGTAAATTGTAAAAAAAGAGCCGATAACTTTTTTACATTTTATATATTTGGTAATTCATTCATTGCACTTTCAGAAGCTGGTATTGTCTAGTCTGGCAAAATTCATTTTCCCTATTTTAATAGCTGCTAAGGATAGTGTACTTTAGATAAATTCAGTCTGATTTTTGGAGCACAAGGGAGCAGTCATTTTAGTTAGCAGTGTGCTAAGATTATTTACAATTTCCAAAAGTACAATATCCAATGAAATGTCAGCCACATTGCGTCAAAGCAGCATAGAGGTATGCTAACATTCTCTCCACTGTGCATGTTTTAAATGCAAACAACTTCACCTTACATACGTCACTCTCTCAAAAGTACATAATAACTGGTGAGCGCCCGCTTAAAATATTTCCCTGCTATTTAAAATCTGCAATGGGTTGT
Source organism: Megalonaias nervosa (assembly GCA_016617855.1). Classification (NCBI taxonomy): domain Eukaryota; kingdom Metazoa; phylum Mollusca; class Bivalvia; order Unionida; family Unionidae; genus Megalonaias; species Megalonaias nervosa. Next base: position 14,442 of record JAECUM010011133.1, on the reverse strand, counting down.
CGTAAAATATCGTTTTCCTGCTATTCAAAACCTGTAATGGGCTGAAGGATAGTACAGCTTTTCTGCTATACATAATCTATTGTTTCTGAAGCTAACTATAGTCAATAAACTGCACACCCTTCTATTTCCAATGATGGCCTATGATAATGATCATGTAGGTATGTTCGTGTATTCTCCCTGCTTATGGAGGGATGTTTTTGTAATCGTCATGGAGAGATGTTTGTGTATTCTTCCTGCATATGGAGGGATGTTTGTGTATTCTTCCTGCATATGGACGTATGTTTGTGTATTCTCCCTGCTTATGGAGGGATGTCTGTGTGTTCTCCCTGCTTATAGAGGGATGTGTTTGTATTCGTCCTGGAGTCATGTTTGTGTATTCTCCCTGCTTATGGAGGGATGTTTTTGTATTCGTCCTGCATTCTCATTGTAAAGCAGATACTATGCTTTTAGGGTCAATACACATACACTCAAACTCGTCAGTTATTGTTAACATGGATACGTTTCAATTGTTGTGATTAGTAGTGGGTATTAAAACAGCGCTGTTAGAAGTGCGTTATTCTAACTAGGTGTGCGGAGAGGATCGGCTGAAATTGTGAATTATTTAAAGTATTAGCAAGGCAGCCAATGCTACGCTCCATTCGTAATGACATTAAGTGTTCGTTCCAAATCAAATCTTGATTACATTGTAACGGTGGCAATTTTTGGAGATGACTACTGCATCATAACTGAGGGAACTTGTCGCGGTCAGCGTGACACGTTGCAATCAATATTTACGTCTGGGCTTGGCCCGCAATAAATCGTTAGCCTGTCACGTTTTCACCTCACTGCTTTGGGGTATGAATAATTTTTAATTAAAATCAATTGAGATAACAGTCAGACAGATCGAGAGGCGAGGTTAATTTGGGGTTAAGTTGCCGGGAAAAGGTCAAAATGGAGATAATCCAGAGTCAATTTTGGGCAATTTGAAATAAGTGTCATAAAATGAGTTTGTTTTTTTTTTCTCTTCAGAAACAGTTATTATTAAAAGCAGAATAGAGAGAATTATACTAACTTCGATGGGCGTGTTAAATTTTTGGCAGTTAGATAAAGTCAATCCTGATTCTCTAAGCAAAATTCGGGGGTGGTCTCAGACGAAATTCAATGCTGAAGTAATTTCCCTCGCGACAGTAGTCAGTCTAAGTTTCTGTGGGAAGGCATAAATTGTCTAAGGGACGGGTATCTGGAAGTTGAGGGACATGGTACTTAAAGGAAAATAGAGATTCGGCTTCATAGAAAGAGACCGCGTCTCAGAAGACACAAGGGGAAAAATAGCTTCATATGTGCACCACAACGTGGAAACGAGAGCAGACTACCAAGTTGGTTAATGATCCGAGTAGGCTGGAGAGAGAGAGAGAGAGAGAGAGAGAGAGAGAGAGAGAGAGAGAGAGAGAGAGAGAGAGAGAGAGAGAGAGAGAGAGAAGGTGGCTCTGACCTGTCATCAACGTTGATTTTGAAAGGCACAGAAGCAACAAGATTATGCATGCATGCTGAGCAAATGAGTTCGATCATTCACTCGATTTCCTGATGAAATTCGCTTTATCGGTATAACAGAATGGCGAATTGCATTTCTTATAAATTTGGTAATTTTATTTCTAAGAGAAAGTGAATCATTCAAATGTCATGTTCAATTTCATTGTGTTTATGTAATTGATTATACTGTTATATTTTAAACACGGTGGCTCGTGTTGTTCTATTCTACATCTCTGCTCAGATCTCTGTTATTCCATCCATTAATTTCATATTTTATCGATCCGGGCAACAACACCGTAGATAACCAAACAAAGGCAGCGTAACAAGGGGGCCGATAACATACACTTATGCAAGATGCGACTAAAAAATCTAATAAAATTTAAATCTATACCTTTTATTCAGATTTCCTGCATGACAGCAAAAGCAATTATTTCAAGATGATTGATAGGTACTGGTTTTTCACATATATTTAAATACCAATTAAGACTAAACACCTTTAGGTCTACATTTTTCTTTTGATGTCCCCATGCATGTCCCTGATACGATTTTATTATTCAATCAACCATAACCGACAATTATTTATCTGAGCACTTTGTGTCTTTACATGCATAATAACCAGGAAATTATTGAGAAAAAAATTAAATAGAAACACACACTACGTGCGTTCGACAAAACGCATACATACATACATACATACATACATACATACATACGTACGTACGTACGTACATACATACGTACGTACGTGCTGTGATGTATATCTATTTTTTTTGTAACTCCTAGTACATGGTTTTATAAAATTTTTGTAATTTTTATTAATGGCAGTAAATTGTACAGAATATATTTAGTTTGTCAACATTACCTGATTCTGTGTTGACAAATTTTAATAATAATCTTAATAATAGGACTTAATGGCGCCTTTGACTTAGTTTTTATTGGCTGATGGGGTTTAGACGATACTAGAAGTATTCGGCAACTTGCGTTGTTTGCCTAGGTCACATGACTAGGTAAGTTTGAGACAAGATCTAGTAGTAAGATCCGTCACGTGGGATATATTGTGAAATATTTGGACTATAATATTATTCTGAATTATTAACCATTCATGTCGAAAGGTTCTATTTTACATATGGTTGATTCAACCAATCATAAATCCCTATTAAAATATTAAGAGGCGCAAGAGCTTCTCAGAGTATTTTAGTATCAGGTACTTTGCCTTTGTCTATGAAGTCTTCTTCTGAAAGTGTTTTTGTTCAGAGAGTAGAGTGCGGTTTTATTCAAATTCCTCTCCATAATGTTAATTTAACAACAGACTTAGTTTCAGGGCCAGTGACTACTGGTGCTGATAATTCTTTGCCCATTGAGGGTGTTCCTTTATTGCTAGGCAGCGACTTAGCTTTATATAAGGTTGTGGTTGATCCATTTGTAACTGAGAAGCCTTGATTGGAACAAAAATTTGGTCTAATTAAAAATGAAATCCCTGATTGATACCCTGTTTGTGCAGTTACTGGAGATAAGGCAAAAGAGCTCTTGAGAATGAATTTGGTCAGGATATTATTCCTTTGGTTAACACATGTATTGGTCAGGCATTTGACGAGATCACTCAAAAGGTATTGATCCTTGTGATCCTCTTTAAACTACTAATGCTCTCATTTCTAATCAGGGTGACAAACGACAATCACTTGTCGTCGAACAGAAACTAGATCCTGAGATCTACTGTTTGTTTCAGAGGGCTGACTCTGCAGAGGTATCAACTTGCACCGTTTTGAAATATGGGGTCGTGATGAGAAACTGGAGACCGTCTGATGTAACCCCTGATGACCAGTGGTCAGTGAACCATCAAATTGTAGCACCTAAGTCATATTGGAAAGAAAGTCTGAACTGAGCCCATTAAACATCCCTGGCTCGTCATTTAGAAGTCTATACAACCCACCACAAGATCGTACATCATTTTTCTTGGCCGGAAATTAAAAATGATGCTTCCAAGTATTGTAGATCTTATTGTATTTGTCAATTGGACATTTTTAGTTCTTTGAACTATCTTTTGGACGTGTTGTCCATTGACCATTGAAATTGTTAAAGAAAAACTTCTTTTAACAGAGGATTCCGACATTAATCGTTTATGTCTCTGACTGTGAAATAGTAAGATACCGTTTTCTGTCTACTCACTTAAAATACAATTAAGGCAGGTCAAAGCTATAATGGTAAGAACTTTGCAACTTTCCAATACTTCAACCTTTCTCTTCAGGTTAGATATCATGGTCCTTATAAAGTTAAAAAGAAAGTAATATAAATTATATCAACACTCCTAATAATTCCGTCACCAGTCATGTAAATATGTTAACTGAGTATATTGATCGAGACAGCTCTGTAAATCATTAAATATATTTAGTTGTTTCTGTACCATACAGTGACGATTTAAATGATGACGTAGTGGCGTAAAAATTCTGAAATATTAAAGAATCAGGACAATAAACGTTCACATCGCAAGAAAAGAATAAGTTAAAGCAATTGATATGTAACTATGAGCATTTGTTCCCAGCTGTTCCAACTTGAACAAACAAAATCTTCTGCGATGTTGAAATTGTAGATTAAGACCCAGTTAAGCAGCACCCTTGTAGGATGAATCCTCTCAAGTTGGAATGTTTGAAGCAGGAAGTTGAATATTTGTTGAAGAGTAACTTTATTGAACCAAGCAAAAGTAACTGGAGTTCGCCGAGTGTTCTCGTGTCGAAACTAGCTAATTCTTTACGTATGTGCACTGTATACAGAAAAGTGACCAGTGTCACCAAACGACTCATTTCTAATACCAAGAATTGATGAATGCATTGAAAGAATGGGAAAGGCAAATATGTCAACAAGTTTGACCTTTTAAATGTATTCTGGCAGATTCCAGTTACGGATAGAGCAAAAGAAAGTTCGGTCTTTGCAAGTCAAGATGAACTCTACTAATACAAAGTGATGCCATTTGGTATGAAAACTTCACCCTCTACATTCGTATAATGAACAGGATAACATCTGATATAGATGGCTGTGATGCATACATCGACGACATCATTGTTTACAGCGATTTCTGGAAGGATCACCTGGAAACTATCCGGAAATTCTTTGTTCGCTTGAGCGAGGCAAATTTGACAATTAATTTAAGTAAAGTGAGCTTTATCAAGCATGTGTTACATATTTAGAACATATTGTGGTACATGGTCAAGTTAAACCTGTATTAGCTAAGATTAAATAAGAAGATCAAATTTTATTGATCTGACGAATGTCAGGAGGTGTTCAATATATTAAAGGCCACACTAAAAAGTGCACCAGTTCTTTCAGATCCAGATTTCAACCAATCAATTAAGATGCCTATTGATTCAAATGATATAGGGGCTGTTGGTGTATTAATTCAGGAAGATAAAAATGGTGTGGATCATACGGTGTACTATTTCTCTACAAAATTAAATAAGCACCACTATCGAGAAGAGGTGTTTCGCTTTAATTTTGGCTTTACAACACTTTGAAGTGTATATTAATTCTGCTACTTCTCCTATTATTGTATTCAGTGATCACACCCACCCGTCCCTTACTTTCATCAACAAAATGAGAAATAAAGATCAAAGGTTGCTGAGATGGTGTTAACGTTGGAAGAAAATAGCATCGGTACATCAGTGAGGAAGACAATTTAATCGCAGATGCACTTTGACGTGTATATGAATTTTATATTCCTTTATTTTCTATACATTTTTGTTTATTGATTATACATCTTCCTGTGTAATTTCATTATTATTATTTGCGTGTTGGATTAATATGGAAAAAGAAAGTTTTATTGAATAAATCTTTCTTTTCCTTATGAAGAGAGGTGTTATATATATCTATATTTTTTGTAGCTCCTAGTATGAGTTTTTATTAGATGTTTGTGATTTTATTCATGGGTGTAAACTGTACAAATATCTTTAGTTAGAGTTTGCCTAAGTGATCTGAGAGTAGTTATTGGGGGCACCCTAGGGACACTGGGGGCTTAATGTTAAATTTGGTCATTTGCACTCTGGGGCAATGGGACTTTAACATGGGTGGGACTGTCTAGGGACAAGGGGGATTTGACATAGGGAATGTATAGCGACAAGGTATTGGATCTGTCTAGGGGCAATAGGAATTGAACAGAGGTGACGTCACGGTGCTGGACACTGGGGAAACAATGGCAACAATGTTGCAAGTGGCTGGCCTCAATCGTGTGGAACAGTGTGGCAAGGGGCTGATTTGAATACGCGTTACTCTAGGGACAAGTAGAGATAAAGACATAGAGACGTGGTTAGAGTCAGGGTTAGAGACATAGACATATCACACAAACTTAGATTTATTAACACAAATCTATCACACAAAAAAAATGACTAAAACAATTTTAGGCAAGAGAGAATAGGCATCTTTTCGTAGCAATGGAGTGGCCCCCAAAAGGGCCTTTTAACTTTCTCCTATTTTCTCTCCTCTCTTCTCCTCCACCAACTTCTTATCTTCTCCATCACATTTTTCGTCTTCTTCTTCTTCTTCTTCTTCTTCTTCTTCTTCTTCTTCTCCTTCTTCTTCTTCTTCTTCTTTTCTTTCTCTTGTTGCCTCTTTTCGTTTTCTTCTTCTGTCATCAATGTTTCGTTATAAGTTCTTATCTGTTCTTTTTCCTCTTTGTCCTCCTCTTCTTCTTTTTCCTCCTTGATCATTTCTCTCAGTCGTTCCTTAGCCTTCCTTAAATTGTTGATCTCTATCTTTGCACGGTGGGAGCTATAACACCCATCCTCCAATCTGACCAGCATCACTTCTATCATTCCAATATCATCTACCACTTCCTGCAATTTAAGCATCTTATCCATATGGTTTGTCGCCATGGTTAAATTATTCAATGCTGAATCACACGATTGATGAACGCTACACTTTATATATACCTCACACACGGACGTGAAGGAAAATATCCCCTCTCACCAACTACCCATATCACCTACCAAACAATCCACAGTGATGTGAGTGCTAACCTAAAATAATTTTTATACAAAACAACAAACTAATACTCACAAAACCACTATACTTTTAATCAATGCATAGTGGAGAAGGAACACACCATTACCTACAATCACATCAGCAAAGGAGTTAGTGTTTATAGTCACACTACTCCACATTCACACAAAACAAACAATCATGAGTGTAGGGACACGGGTTTTCTTAAGGGAAAGACACACACACACTCGTACGCGTGCACACATACACAAACAAAAATACACACACATACGCGCACGCACACAAACACAAACACACACGTACGCGCACGCACACAAACACACATACACACACTACGCGCACGCACACACACATACACTAATAATTTTTTTGGTAACTTGATCAGTCTCTCTTTTCTAGAGATCTGGTTAGCCCTGAAAAGACTGTTGTTTTGAACTTCACATGCACCTGGTTAAATGGCCGCAAGTAGTGAAGGGAGGCACATTTAAGTTAATGGGACTTCTATGTTAAAAAAGGGTCCCGACACTTTGGCGTCAATGGGAATTTAACATGGGATATTTTAACATGGGTGGGACTGTTTTGCGTCAAGGGGAATGGAACAGGGGTGACGTCACGGTACTGAACACTAGCAACAATATTGCAAGTGGCTGGCCTCAATTGGGCGGAACAGTGTGGCAAGGGACTGACCTGAATACTCGTTACTCTAGGGACAATAGGAATTATATAGAAACATATATAGAGACATAGACATAGACAAACAAGCAAATACACAAACTTAGATTTATGAACATAAATCTGTCACGCAAAAAATCGACTTAAACATTTTTAGGCAAGAGAGTAAACCTTTTCGAGGCAATAGAGTGGCCCTGAAAAGGGCCGTTGGTTTTTATTTTTGTTAACATCATTCAGTTAACATAGTGGGCATGGCACGGATCTTCTTTCCTTCCTCAAACTTTGTCTGACCTCTGGGCCGTAGATTAAGACTCTCTTCAGACAGCCTTGTCTCTCCACATAGATCCTTCGTTTCCAAAGAGCTGTATCAGTCATCTTGGTGATAGTCCATGATGATTTGACATACATGGTATAGTCCTGGTGGAACAGCATCGACGATAGGAGGGTAGATGATTCTACGTTAGTGCACATCTTGTGACGAGAACAGGTGAAGGGAATGAAGTGAACCAAGGTTATTTATAGTGGAACAGCGGATTGAGTTCTTTCACCAATCCTAACACGTGTTACAAAACTCAGTCACAGTGCGGAGTCTGTCTTCCAATCCAAAGAGAGATGTCTCTGACGTTACATTCCCTATATAGTTGCGCTAACGTCTGTGCGCAGTGAATCAATGCGACAGAGTTAGAACATGACGGAAACTAAGAAGACAATGAATTGGGGTGCACCGGCTGTGGAGACAAGTGATGTTATAGAAGCAGCTACCAAAGCAAACACAGTCCTACTTCCAGAAGAGAACGATTTTAATTGGGATTTAGTGGATTTTCTCTCTTCCTCATAAGAATTTGTTCCGGTAGCAGCACCTTCACCACCTTCTCCTTCCTTACCGTACGTCGAGGATTTTAAAGAGAGACAGAAAGAAGATTTGGAGAAATATTTTACAACAGCAGAAAGAAGCAAAACAAGCTTTACTCATTCAACAGCAACAGCTAGAAGAAGAAGAGACAAGAAAAAGAAAACGACAGGAAGAAGAAGAAACACAGAAAAACAAGGTCTAGGAGATAAGGAGGACAGTGAAAGTCAAATGGTGACGGTACTCTGAGACATTTTGGCAGAGTTAAGGAGTCTGAAACAAATGTATCAGACTTCTTAAATACGACCAAAGAGAAAAAGACCTACTCGAGCCAAACACTCCAACGCTGTCCACACACCTACTACGCCTGAGATACCAACCCTAGTGATCTCTATCAAATCATCGATAGTAGCAGGTCAAGAAGTTGGCCTTCGCCATGGCAAAGGGATAAGGCAGTTAAAACTGATTACTTCCCGTTGCTGAGTTTGTTGCCGAGTTTGTTTTCTTTTTTTAAAAAAAAGAAAAAAGACAAACACCCAACGGCCCTTTTTAAGGCCACCCATCTCACTCGAAAAGAGACTACTCAATGTTTGCCAAAATCAATTAAAACTCAAAGTCTCCTTTTTTCCCCATGATGGAGTGCGTGAGTGTTGGTCCTTATTATAAAAATCAAACCAAGAGACACTTAAGTTTTTCTTTCTAATATATTCTCTGTAAATTTTACAATCCAATGTCACAATATATCACTTTAAAATGTTCATTTTTCTTCTTCTTTCTCTTTTCACTCTCTCCTTTTTTGAATTTCTTCACTGCCACAGGTTTTTCCTCTTCTTCCTCACTTTCTTCACGTCTACTTTTCTTCTCTTCTTCACGTGTCTCGGTTTTTCCATTTTGGAGGGTACCTCTTCTTCCTCCTGTTCGGAACCACTGTTTGCCTCCTGCTTCTTAGGGCAGTCTGAAGACCAATGTCCTTTCTCTTGACAATGATAACAGGTATCTTGATCTTTGTCTCTTTTGACACTGGTCTTGCTTTGACGTTATGGACGTATTGAAGACCAATCAATGCATTTTCTTCTGACAGATATAGCAAGTATCTTGACTTTTATCTCGAAAGGAGGGGGAGTAATCCGTCGGATTCTCTGACGAAAACTATCGTATGACACCTCGCAAACTCCGGCCAGAAGTTCGATCTGCGTGGGTTCTTCCATCGTGCTGGTCGGCTTGAGAGTGAAATGAATCCTGAGAGGGAAGGCACCAGCCCTTTATATATACACTGAGCCTGACATGGATATAAAGGTGTAAAAGGTGTTTCAAATGTAGTCATTTGACTTTTGCAGTCAAGATGAAACGATCGCATCATTTCGTAAAGAAAGGAGAAGAAAGTAAGAGGAAGAAACGTGACTTATCGCCTCGCACAGTAGCTGAAGTCTTGGCTCAAATTCATTTCAGCCATTTCGAAGATAACATGAGTGAGCCAGAATCCAGACCCAGAGAGTCTACACCAAACCAAAGTCCACCACCAGTAACCCCTAAAAAGTACTACCACATTCAAGTGACGGATAGATTCTCCTCTAGAAACTTTAGAACCACGGCGTACACGTACATGGCGAAGTTTAAAGATTTCAAGTCCGACGTACCGATGGAGAAAGCAGAAGGGTTCATCACCGATGTGTGGGATTCTTTGCTAACCACACTGAAAGAGCAATGTGAAGCCAAAGAAAACGATCGCTTGACTTTCCATTTATCAAAACAGACTGAGGTCCCCCGTTTTGATCGAATTTAGCAGGCCATTAGAATTGACACCTTCCAAAGCCATCGACAAGATTCAACACGTGCAACAATCCAACGACAAGTTTCACATCAACAATGAATAAGCGACACTGTACATGGCACACGTTTCTCTTCCCAATGGGATCGGACACAAAAAGGTGTTTTTAGTGGACGACCTTAGCAGCACCAAAAAGAGCCTCGTCCAAATTAACAACCCTCACGACAAGATGTGTTTAGCCCGAGCCATCGTTGTGGGAAAAATATGAGCCGATAAGAAAGACACGGTAGAATGGAAAAGAGCCCGGAAAACTATTCAACAATCGGACCGAGCCAAACAACGAGGAGAAGCACAACTCCTATTACGGCAAGTGGGGCTATCTAATGACACACCTTGTGGCATTCCTGAAATGAAAATTTCAAAGACGGAAAATACATTCACATCTATCATCCCAATGAACATTTTGATGGCATTACCAGTATCACCGGATTCCTGGGATACAGTTATTACTGTGAGAAATGTGACTATGATTATGGCTATAACAATCGAGAGCAACACAAGCATTGCGGATCGAAATGTGAGGGATGTTTGGCCTCTAAACCCTGTCTTGACGAAGGACAAGAACAAATGCATTGCCCATCTTCTCAGGGTACTTTTGTAGCCCAACCTGTTACCAACAACGTCTGAAGACGCAAGGTTCACAGCAGAAAAGTGCTTGTCAACTCTTGAGATTGCGTTCTACTTGTGGACAAGTTATACGTAGCAATAATGCCAAGGCACATCTATATCCAGGAAAGAAACGATGTCACATTTGTCACCAAATCGTAGACTTGGAACACCAATGCTACATTCAAAATTGCGAACCCAAGAGGAGGAAGAGGAAGATGACTAGAAGAAGAAAGGGAATTTAATCTTTTTCGATTTTGAATGTATGCAAGAGACCGGCATTCACATTCCTAATTTCTGCGTGGCTCATCGAGCGTGAGAGAAGTGCATCCAGGAACTTATCTTTAGTCATTGCCCTCAATGCAGCAAGATTCCTGAGGACGTGAAAAAATCTTTCGCGGACCAAACACTATGGCCAATTTTGCCCAATTAATCTTAGACCCCATCGACGAGACGTGGAGCCAAGAAGACATCGATTATTATGTAGATTCCCATCGCTATGCCACGGTGATGGCTCACAATTTCTCGGGGTATGATGGACAGTTTCTTCTCAAATACTATACGGAACAAAGTACCGAACGTCCTAAAGTCACCTTGAACGGAGCCAAAATCATTTCCATGCAAGTGGGACAAGTGCAGTTTAAAGATTCGATGAGTTACTTGGCGATGCCATTGAGGAGAATGCCTAAATTATTTGGAATGACAGAAATGGCCAAAGGCTATTTCCGCACTTTTTCAATACCGAAGCCAATCAACACGCCGTTCTGCCCCATTTGCCTGATGCTCACTACTACCTCGGACGTGGACATTTTACGGAGCTGCTGAGGAAAATTTCGAGAATTGTTCATGGAGCATGGAGGGATCTATCCTTTGAAAGAAGCTTGCACCATTGCGTGTTGCTTAGTGTACCGCCAACGATTCATGCCCGTAAACACCCTGGCTGTCATCCGCCCTCAGACGACCAATTTTGTCAAACGTCAATACCCGGTCAAAGCCCTACGCTGGCTACATTATTTGTGTGACAAGGAAGATAAATGGATCCAACACGCCCGAAACGTAGGAGGCAAAAATGTGGCTGGTTGGGACTTTTAAAAAACCAAGATCGTGTACGAGTTTAACGGATGCTTAGTTCACGGATGTCCGATCTGCTACCCTCAACGTGACACTAAAAATCAGGTTTTACAATGTACCATGGAAGACTGGTAAGAGGCTACTTGTCAGCGCCGCTTGAAGTTAGAACAGCAAGGATATCAAGTGGTGGAAATGTGGGAACACGAGTACGATCGTCGTTTGAAAACCGATCCCGGGTTTAAACGTATCGTGGAAAGTTACAAGCTGATGGACCCTCCGAACCCGCGGGACAGTTTGTATGGAGGACGGACAAATGCCACCTGTATGCTGTACCCGACGAGAAGAAAGGAGAAGAGATCAAATACATGGACGTGTATTCGCTGTATCCTTACGTGTGCAAATATTGTCACTTTTTCTCAGGGCACCCGCAATTGCTGACGGAACACATCGACCTGGACAACATTCGACAATACTAAGGCTTGATTAAATGTAAAGTCTTGCCTCCCTTTGACTTGTACCAACCCGTTTTACCTCACCATTGCCAAGGAAACCTGATGCTTCCTTTGTGCCGTACTTGTGCCGAAACGTGCAAGCAAGACCGACCTTGTCAGCACATCCATGAAGAACGCGCCTTGACAGGAACGTGGGTCAGCGTGGAATTGTTTAAAGCTCTGGACCTGGGATACACATTGTTAGAAGTGTACGAAATTTACCACATTCCCATGACAAAACAGTACCACAAGGGCGACGAGACTCAGAAAGGCATTTTCGCAGATTACGTGGGTGCCTTTTTGAAACTGAAACAGGACGTCAGCGGCTATCCTTCCTGGTGCCGCACTCCCGAAGACCAAGAGAAATTCAAGGAGAAGTACTTGGAACAGGAAGGCATCGCTGTAGACCACATAGAGAAAAACGATGGAAGACGTTCGTTTGCCAAAGTGATGTTGAATTATTTGTGTGGTAAAATGACACAACGTCCGTGTTTACCCAAGACAGAGTATTTGTCCGATCCTTCCTGCTACTTTCAGATGATTCACGACAAAACAAGATACGTGAAACAAATGGACGTCCTTCGTGAAGACTTGATCCTGGTCAATTACGAAAAAGAACTGGACTTTGTACAAGCCGGCGAATTTGAAAATGTCATCATTGCGGCCTAGGTGACAGCCCATGCTCGCTTAAAATTGTACGAAGCTTTAGAACTGTTAGGAGATCGTGTGCTGTATTTTGACACGGACAGTTCCATCTACATCGATCGCCAGGGTTACCGGTACCCTGACATCGAAGGAGACAGTTTAGGAGCCTGGACGGACGAGCAGCCCTACGACAAGATTCTAAGTTTTGCTAGTGGCGGTCCCAAACATTACGGCTACGAAGTGAAAGGATTGACTCTCAATTATCGCACCAATCAAGTAGTGAACTTTGGCGTGCTGAAAGAAGCTTTGCAATCTGGAGAGGATCAACATTTTAAAGTGACCACATACGAACCGCACAAGATTGCACTTTTACCCACACACCAAATCGTCAGTCGACATTTAGACAAAGTGTATCAAATCGTGTACCAGAAGCGAGTGCGTCTTCCCAACCACTTCACTTTACTGTACGGACACACTGGTATAAAAAATGGTTCCAAGACAATAGCCACCAAGAAGGATGACTTCGGCACAGTAAGAATCGATCGAGGGACCCACTGAGAACTACAAGTTCAAACAATACAATTTTCCTGTCTTCTTGCCTGACTATTGTAATTGTGACAGTCGATTGGAACCTTTCAAAATGGCCCACGGATAAGGAAGGATTACCTACTGCGAATATTTTAGCTAGAACAGGATTTGTCTACTTATGACCTGAGACTGGATTGAGATACGAAGTACAGTGTTTCAGTTGTGGTCTGAGGTTGCGTATGGGTCGTAGTATCTATAAAGATTCAGCTATTCTGGAACATACTCGATGGTCTCCGCACTGTCATTACATTTCAATGGCCTTTCCACCCATCGTACTACAGTACCTTTATGACGATACCTTAGAGATGTAGTACCGTTGTCCAGGAAGAAGACAAAAAAAGAAAGACTTCCAAAACTAGATATAAAAAAGGAAAGATTTACAAGCTCGAAACTTCATTACGACTAGTATAAAAAGGGACAACGTCCAAGCCCGATAGTTCATTGTTGCTACAAACCCAAGCGAGAAAGATGAATCCTTTTAAACAGACACCACTCAAGTTCGGTGATTTTCAAGTGGAATGCGATGCTGTGCCTTGCCATGTCAGAGATGCCGTACGCTATGTCCTCAGTGATTCAGTACCACATCATGGGAACTTTGCTATGACCACAACTACAATACCTACCATAGAAAGTGATGCTGTGCTTATCAAACCTGACGGATGCGAAAGCGATGCCACTCGTTATCGTACACCTTATCACTTTACTGGTTTTCATTGTCGATGTCATCCTCCACGTGAAACCATGCAACTACCACCCTACGGATGTCAAACGTACATGAGCAAACTACTACGGATTTACCGTATCCTCATCGAAAAATGAACCTATGAAAGTAGAATATTCGTTTCCTGTGCGTTTGTTTGAATACTGAGCTTGGAAAATATTCCAAGGAAAAGTGGCCTAAATATCTTGGAGGACCTACCCCCGAAGAATTAGCCAGATCCGGATTTATCTACTTGGGTGAAGGTGATAAAGTCAAGTGATTTAGTTGCTGTGTGTCACTTCACCAGTGGGAACAGAAAGATTCCGCTTATCTGGAACATGCTCGATGGGCTCCGTACTGTCACTACCTACCTTTAGTGGGACGACCTCAATAATCTCGTGATGGATACTTTATAAGAGAACATTCGTGGTTTGCCTGTGGAGTTGAGAGAACGCATTTACCGAGAGTTGGTCAAAATACAAGTCCAACACAAAGA
>JAECUM010011132.1:0-31792 GCA_016617855.1 Megalonaias nervosa | reverse complement strand
TATATATATATATATATATATATATATATATATATATATATATATGTTTGAAAATCAAAGCTTCGTTACTCAGTAAATGGTTACTTTTGCGAGATGAAAATTCAGAAAAGGATGCTAATTTTATTTCCTGGTATTACATGCAGATTTTCGAGAAATCGTATAATAAAACAATTTGACATGGGGAAAGTAACATAGTATTATTGAGTACTGTGGCGGCCCACTTTGTGGCGGGGTGTGTGAGTGTACCTTCTTACAAGGTGCCCACTTTATTGGGTTATCGTTATCATTAGGGTGATCGCCGTCGGTGTTATTGCCCGGTTCGAGTAAATATTAATATAAAGTGTGAAACTTATGGGTGGAATAAATAGAGATCTGAGCAGATATATAAACAGAATGACACGAGACCCCGTACATAAAAGACAACAATTTAATCAATTACATAAAACGACTGTGATAATACATTACATTAGGAAGATACACTTCTTTTTGAAATAAATCATTCACCGAATTTCAAACACAAATACACTTATATAAATAGCCGATCTGTTTTAAATGATAGAATTAATTCATCATAGAATCGAGTGAACAATCGAAGTCATTGCCTTGTACAACTTCATAACCTGGTTATTTCCGGTTCATTCCAACTTCACTGTAGCTGTTCTTCTCGGTCCTTTTCGCTTTCCTTTTCTCTTCTCCAAACTCCCTATTGTCTCGCCTCTTTCGGCCCTCGAACTTCGTGTGGGTAGGTGGATACGTAGATACTTGATACGTAGTTACTTGTATACGTCAGTGCGTGGAGCTATTTCCCCTTTCAAAATAAACAGAGAAGCAACCTAAATCTCCGGTCAGATATCCCACTGGGAATAGATCATTACTCCCTCTTCGTTATGTCAGATATCGTTCTATCGGAATTCAAACAGATACCAAGGCTATCTGGTCAAGCTAAACATGGCAGACCATAAACAAACCTAGTTTCTTAAGATTAATGTACTTCCTAACGGCTATTTCAACACTGATTCACATTAACGTCCCACAAGACATAACAGTTCCGTTCTCGTCTCAATTACACAAATGAATGAATGAAATTCATTACATGGCTTAACTACGTTATTTCCAGCGAATACACAAATTCAAGTCCTTAGCATATATGAAATCTCACTTCATGGCTTAACAACGTTAATTTTAGTCAATACGCACTCAAGTCTTTATCATGCGTGAAATCATCTAAGATCGGTGAATTCACACGGATTCTCGTAACTCATATCGACTAAGGTAAGGCATGAAATTCTAGAATACCTATAACAATCAATACGACAAAAAATATAAACAATTCGTCAAACTTATATAAAGAAGATCATTGCACGGATTCAGATAGATGAACTCAACACAGTTGTACTCATATCAAGAAAATTAATCTACGAATTTAAACAAATAAATTCATGTAAATATAAACAAATGAATCTTAGCAAATCATTATATTGGTATCAACGGTTTACATGTGATTGACGCAAATAACTTATGCTTTCAAGCTTTGCACGCTTCTACCGCCAGAATTGTGTCCGTCAACTTTCCAGACATCCGGTCCCTTGGATAATTGTTTTACGAGAAAATTTCTTCTAAATTCACTCGGAGTCTCCTACATTTGTTTTCTCTTGCAGAAAAACGTAGACTGACTTAATCTTGCGATGGGGCATATTTTACCAAGAAATTTCGTGTGAGGACCACGCCCCTTATTTAGCGTAACCAAACTGGATTAAATATATCTCCTGCCTTTTATAAGTAGGAGCCAAAATTGCTGTTCCTCTTACCTCTAGATGTACAAATAACTGAATCTGGAAAATTTCAACTCGGACATGTTCGATACAAAGATCGAAGTTAACCCTTCCCTTCCAGTCTGTCTGACGGTTAAATAAACGAAGGCTGAATTAAAAATCACTTCCCCTCACGACACCGACATTAAACATCCTTGCAGTACAGCTATTTAACACGCTCCTGTCCCCATAAATCTAATTTATCGTTCACCTGCCCAAATTAATGTGCTCTTTATAGATCGACAGAAATTTGCACCCTTACAAGTACATATACATTTACCAATGGGGTCGATGTCGGGACTATGTTGATCTGCTTTTATACCACTATCGTCTGACACTGAACCTTCCGATTTATATTCTATTTGTACAACTGACGTGCATATCGTATTGCTGGTTGGTGCACTCATATTTTCAATGGTATTCAAGGACAGACCATCCTTTGTCAGAGTGTAGTGTTGTCATCTTTGCGGGAACTTTCAGATCGGCCAGCCCATGAAAGATCACCCTTGTGTGTGTCTCTCTCTCTCTGAACGTTTTTCTTCTACTCGTCCTTTCTAACAGAATTGTCATTATTTTGTTTTGGAAAATCATCTTTCCTGTCAACGATGGTAGAAGAAAGCATCGAAACAGATACATTGAGATATTCCCTTACATTTTTGGCATGTTGATATATAACACGTCCGATGAAACAGTACAGTAGAGACATGGCAACTATGCCTGTCAGAAACATTAAACTGAACACAAGATTATTGAGAAACGGAAACATGGTCTCAGATATCGCGTCATTTATGGAGCATTCAGTGGCTGTCGTATTAAACTCCTGTACAATAGAGGATTTCTTTCCATATAGAAAATGTGCCGGCCAAGACACAGCCAACCGGCCAAAAATGGACCCCACATACAGAGCACGTGCAGCGTTTGATGATATCTGTCAACCAAAAGACTTGTACACTTTTTTGCACCTGTCAACAGCTATCACAAGAAGAAGGCACGAATATGACGTAATCACAAGGGTATTGGAAAATCTAGACACGACGATGAAACAAACGAACAGGTTAATGGCAGACATACATAAGATGAAACTCTGTGAGTTGGAGAGTCTGTACTTTTCTTTGTATATATGATACCCAAGACCATTTCTGTCAATGCCAATGACTGAAATAAGAAGATAAACAAGAAGGGGAACTAGTCTATATATTTCTTCATCGTTTAGTTCATCCAGAGATGGGACTCTCTTTTGAATCATGTGTGTTGAATAATTTGAGATGGTAAAGATTGTTTCCGAAAGACCACACTACCTACATAAGAAGACCTGAAATAAAAACAAGGAAAAGCATGCGATTTCTCATTTTATTTTAAGTATGATTCAATATACACCGACGTTAATTGTATTTTTATGAGAAGAACTCAATCTCGGGTCCGAAAGTCAAAGTGTAATAGTGTGTCAGTTTCTTCAAAATGTGTTGTTGATGTTGTTGTTGTTGTAGGGTTTAACGCCATTTTTCAGCACAAGATAGATTATACATGGCGGCCAGTATAAATGGTGGAGGAAGAACCCTGGAAAACCCTGGAAAGAACCACCGACCCACGAGAGGCTACTGGCAAGCTATCTCACGTACCCACACTGGCCGAGCCCGAGACTCGAACCCACGCAGACAGAGGTGAAACGGCAGTGATCCGTAACGGTGAGCGCTTTAGACCAATCGGCCACTCGTGGAATCCCTTCAAAATTTTTAATAATAATAATAATAATAATAATAATAATAATAATAATAATAATAATAATAATAATGTAGTTCCATGGTACCTAGAAAATTTAATTAGGAAGTTAAGAAAGATTCAAGTGTAAAGTTTTCTTCCTAGGCTTGGCCGAAATTCATTCAGTATCCGTGTTATTAATCAAAGTTATTGGTTACAGATCTATTTAACGAGATGGCAATTAAAGTCTCACCACAAATAGAACAGCAAACAAACAAATGACAAAAAAATCAGTATGCCAAAGATGCGAATACATTTTTGCTCCTCTCAATATTCTGCGCTTGTGATTTAATAAAATAAATAATTGTCAAACCAAACAATCTCTATTTACGGTATCTATCTATCTATCTATCTATCTATCTATCTATCGATCTATCTATCTATCTATCTATCTATCTATCGAGAGAGAGAGAGAGAGAGAGAGAGAGAGTTGTCCGCACAATCCATCCATCTTGTTCCTTTGGTTTTATAATATTATTACTATTAGTCTGAGGTCAGAGTGAGATGTACAACAGGCATAAGAAAACCAAGTTCATTCGAGCAAAATAATTATTTTTGAGCGTATTAAGAATACATTCTCTTTCATCTGATAATAAAAGCAAAACAGACAGATAAACCGAGAACCATTTTGTCCAGTAGAGAAGGGACCATTTTCTTTTTGCAAGGAAACTTGACAGAGCTACAAAACGCTTAGAATAAAACACACTTTCATGTATAAAGCTCTATATGCTGTTTTGTTGTGGTATGGTATCGGTTGTTGTCAACATATTACACAGTTCGTGTTATTCTTTAATTCACTAATTGTATTAAGTCTTGATGTTAGTATTGATTATACATCTTCAGTTATAAAAACTTATTTCAAAATTGTTTTCCGATTGACCGGTGTGAATCTTATTGGCCCTGACTATTCTTTTCAGATGTTCTAACGTCTACGTTGTTTTAGGCAGATTGAAAAAGAACAGAGAAAAAAACTCTAACAGACCTTGGAACTATAAAACCTTAAGGCTGATATGGCAATTCAATGCAGCATGTGTGAAATACAAAATATGTGGGATCGTATGTGAGTTGTCCTTCCGAATGAAATTTATAAATGAATAAATACTTTCTAACTTCTGAGAGAAAGAGTTTTAACTCGTACATCGAATTTCATAACTTTTATTTGAAGAACTTTTGTTATTTATCACATGGCGAGAGCTAATCATTTTATTTAATAAAACTGCAGTATTTTGAGGTGAAATGCATTTTGATACCTCAGACCCGCTTTTGAGACGTTGTGACGTCATTTGTGACCTCTTAAGGTTCTGTCACATGACTAAATATAGAAATAAATATTATTTAACTTTATCAAACCCAGCAATATGATTAAACTATTTATACAAGGATATGTACAGCTGCCGATCTTTTCTTAAAAGAAAGAGATCATTCTGGGGGCAGTGTTGATGTTAGGATCAATAACTATAATTTCTTATACTTTTGGTCCACCGCTTCAGTTAAAAACAAGACAAATCGTTTATTGCGTTGAGGATACGTACAATATACACTTGGCATTTGTTCTCAATTAAACTCATATTAAAATTCAAAATGTTCTAAATTGTCCCAAAATAGTCAACTGTTTTGCTGACAATTGTCTAATACAAATGATGTTTGACAACATGTATATTGAAGTGCGTTTAGCAAATATTATTTTTTGTTAAAGATTTTTGCTCTATAAAATGACCTGACAGTGTTTAATTTTACCCGTGTTGAATAAATGACAAATTACCCAGGCCATACATGACTCTTTATTGTATAATATCGATAACATTACACTTTATTACGGACAAGATGTAAAGTGGCATTTATCTACACTATGACATTTGATGAAATTTAACGTTTGTGTCCTTAATGGGTTGGGGTGGGGTGGCAACGTGTATTATATTAGATACAAGAAATTTCCCGAAATCATTATGCAAACTAAAAATATTGAGAGGGAAATACAGAATGATACCAGAAGGAGAATTATAATTGTGACATAATGGCTGCAGTTGCTTAGAACGTTTGCAGTTAATTTGAAACCACAATAGTTCAATTGTGTTGTATTGATTTTATTTTTACAGCTGCTAATGTTATAAAATGGCCGTAATAATGGTATTCGGGAGCGATGCAAATATTTACAAAATAGTCACATATAACATATGAATAGTGAACCATTTGCTGTGTTCTGTAATGATAATTATTATTAGAAATCTTCGATGATTATCACCCAGTGTGAGAAGGTAACTTTGGTGAACAATATTTTAAACAACGGGGGGGGGGGGGATAGGATGGTTTTGTGAGATCACTTTACGTTTGGTTGGTGTTATACAAATTTAGCTTCGCTCTTACCGACATGACAATGTTGACACGGTATTGGTACAAATTTTACCCCAAAGGGGAGATGTAGGATGTAGGTCAGTGGAGAGAGAGAGAAAGAGAGAGAGTTTTTTCGTCGGGAACAGGAAAATCAATAAAATATATTTTAAAAAGAGAAGTAACAATGCAATATATTTCAGTACATGAAACTAAAATTGAAAAACACGTTGAAAATATCAGATTACAACACACTCTCCGCCTCCTCCTTAATAACTGACTATAGAGAGGTTTTTCAACATAAAATGATAAAACTGAATTCGCACGAAAGACATTAAACATTACCCAAAGCGTGATACATTAAGCAGAGAGAGAGACAGACAGACAGACAGAGACAGAGACAGAGTCAGAGTCAGAGAGAGAGAGAGAGAGATTATTCCAAAATGACGAATCGTTTTTTAAGGGCAAAAATTTTCCTCTGCATTCTTTTCCTTTCTGTTACTAATACAGGATGTATTATAACAATATCGTTACCATCTCATAGTAAATTGTACTTGATGATCCTGTTGAATTTTGTTTGTATATATGAAAACAATAGAATCTCCGGATATTCTATTATATCCTCCTGGTAGAAAGCATACTTTGTTTCCTGTTACAATACGAGAAGCTTCTACGTACATGAAATTTTCTGCTGGAAATGTCTTTAAGCAACATAAAGTTAAAAAGAAAAATTAAGATTTTCAGAAAATATATATATATATATATATATATATATATATATATATATATATATATATATATATATATATATATATATATTTTCACTCACTGCCACTCCCCATATTACTATCATACAGGTGAGAGAATTTTAATTAGTACATATCACCTTAGTTTCTTTCGTAAGAATCTGGGATGACTCTGGATAAATGAGTATTAATTGCTAGGTCGCCATGCGAGTGTGTGTGCTACGCACGAGTGCATATAACATCTACTCAGTAGCATCATCTTTTGGTGATGTCTGCTTAGTCGTGGTGGAATATGGACTGGTGCGTGCAGGCCAGGCGATGGGTGCCGTTTACCGGCGGACCTGCGTTAGAATCTCCGAATACGAATTAAAAATTCTCTAACCTGTATCATAGTATTATATGCATTAAATGTTAGTTCTGCCTAGTAGTATCAAGCATTCCGCTGTAGAATCCAGGGATAGCAATTTCCGTTTTGTTTAGTGTATATTTGTAATTCTCTCTCTCTCTCTCTCTCTCTCTCTCTCTCTCTCTCTCTCTCTATATATATATATATATATATATATATATATATATATATATATATATATATATATATATATATATATATATATATATATATATATACATATACGGTAAATTATACAGTTTGGGACTGTTGACAGGTGGATTGATAAATGCTCACAGTGATAGACGTGCCATTCAGGCAAGGAATGCGGTGGTATACAACGTGCGAGAGAGTTTATAAAGGCAATTCAAAGTCACACAATTCTTCAAGAAGTATGTAAGAAAACAATTCCCTTTAACAGTCACTCATTCAAACGAAAACAAAAACATTCCTGCCATTTTTCACGGAGATGGCTTGAAGAATCGCAGTGGCTCAGTAATTAGAGTGGTGCCTCATGAGATAATTTACTGTGAAACGTTATCTACCTTAGCCTTGTAACATATGACGATGGTCCAAATGTTTTATTGACGTACGCCAGCATATTTGGTTTCGTCGTAGAATTCAATCGAATTAAACGAAATATATTTAAACAAGATATACGCTCTTGCATCAAATATATAATACTATCATACAGGTTAGAGAATGTTTAATTCGTACGTAACAGAGATTCGAACCCAGGTCCGCAGGTAAACGGCATCCATCGCCTTGCCTGCACACACCAGTCCATATATTTTATTGATCACACCAATCCATATTTCATCACGACTAAGCACACATCACCAAACAAATATGTCACTGAGTCGGTGCTAGTGCGTAGCAGACAAACTCGCATGACGACCTAGCAATTAATTCTCATCTATCTACACCGTCGTTCCTGGGCCCTATAAAAAAAATAGATACATAGGACTAATTAGCGAGAATTATAAATATAGACCAAACAGAACGGAAAGTGTTATCCCTGGATTCTACATGAGAATGCTTAATAATTTGTAATTCTCCATAATCGAGGTATTAAACCTTGATTTCTTTAATGGGAATCCGGAATGACTATATAGATAGATGAGAATTAATTATTGGGTCACCATGCGAGTGTGTCGGCTACGCATGGTGTGTGCAGGCAAGGTTATGGGCGCATTTTACTCGTGGATCTCTGTTCGAATCTCCGTAGAGTATTAAAAATGTATGATATTATTGTTATTTGTATTAAATATTAATTCTGCCTAATATTATCAAGCATTCCCCCGTAGAATCCAGGGATAATACTTTCCATTATGTTTGGTGTATATTTGAGTGATGTAATGGGTGCTCATGGAGGGGTAGTACCTCTGGTGGGGGTAGCAGTCGTACTCCTTTGGGAGTAGCTAGTCCATCTTTGGTCCCGACTTGGCGCTCAGCTCTCATCTTTGGCTAGAAGAAGCTGTAGCATACGCAGCGGCCACACCACGGGTAAGGGCTTCGACTGGCCGGCTAAACCAGGTTGAGGGTAGCCGATGGGTCTCAAACCCTCGATGAGTTAGGGATTGTCACCCATAGCATGTGAAGAGTGGATCAGGCGTACTGCGCGGAGGAACCACCAGCTGGTCAACGGGCAGAAAGGCGGACCCAGCAAAGCGATGTGGAGCGCTAAGAGCACGGCAAGACACGCAGAACGCCTTGGGTATCCACTGCATCCAGTCTCCATTCCAGCCGTCTTGACTACGTCTTGCCACTGGACAACTTGGGGCCTGGAAGAGAGAGTGAGGCTGACGCAGCGCAACTCTCTCTCACTTTAATCCAACTCACACGCAAGTCTTTTATGTCATCACCCGTTCCCAAGTTATGCGGCGATGGGCGAGCTGCAACGCGGCAGGTGTGGATGCATTGGCAACCGTAGTGGCGGACCTACACGCAGGCGGTTCAGGCCATAGGGTCGTCTTCCATTGACCAGAAGCAGAAATGGATTTTGGCAGCCGTCTGAGCGACTAAGCAGACCTCTTCAGGATAGCGCTGCTTTGAAACCTGAGGAAGGAGCTCGAAAAGGTGATTTTAAAAAAGCCTGCTTCACCTACCCCGACCAGTTTACCGCGGCTGGAGGGAATCCCATTCTTGCGGTCGAAACACAAAGAAAACCCGAAAGGTTCCCCTCATTCTTGGTGCGTGGAACATACGCACTCTATTGGATCGTGCAGATGCTGACAGACCAGAGAGAAGAACTGCCCTGATTGCAAGAGAACTTGCTCGCTGCAAGGTAGAGATAGCAGCCCTGAGTGAAACTCGCTTGGCCAACGAGTGCCAGTTGACCGCAGTTGGAGCTGGCTACACCTTTTTCTGGAGTGGACGTGGCACCGATGAGTTGGTTTCGCTGTCCAGTCGAGTCTGGTGAATGAGCTCTCCAGCTTACCAAAGGGAATTAATGACCGGCTAATAATGCTGAAGCTACCCTTATCTGGAAAAAAGCAAGCCACACTCATTAGTGTTTATGCACCAACCATGACCAACTCGGAGGAAGCCAAAGACAAGTTCTACCAGGATCTGGAAGCTCTGATTGCTTCAGTACCAAAGTCAGACAAACTGATCATTCTTGCTGATTTTAACGCCAGAGTCGGCGCGGACCATTTCTCGTGGGAGGGAATTATTGGTAGACATGGCATTGGCAACTGCAACAGCAATGGACATCTGCTCTTAAGGATGTGCGCAACATGTGATCTCCAGATCACAAACACCGTCTTCCGTCTGCCCAACCGTAACAAAACAACTTGGATGCACCCACGGTCTAAGCATTGGCAACTGATCGACTACATCTTAGTCCGTAGGAGTGACAGACAGGATGTCAATGTGGCCAAGGTCATGTGTGGTGCTGACTGCTAGACAGACCACAGGCTACTGATATCCAAGATGAATCTTTGAATTGAACCACCCAGTCGTCCACAGGGAATTAAAGTCCCAAAGCGCCTCAACGTCTCCCGGTTGAAAGTCTGCAAGACTGAGCAAGCTCTGTCTGAAGCTCTGACAAGTCAGCTGGAAACCACAGACTCTGATACCAACGACATAGAGCAATGCTGGGCGGCCTTCAAACAGCTGTGTACTCTACTGCATCTGAAACCCTTGGCGTCACTGCGCGAAAGCACCAAGACTGGTTTGACGAGAACTGTGAAGAAATACAGTCACTGCTCGAGGAGAAGCATCATCTCCATCGTGCGTACAGCATCGACCCCAAGTCCGCTGCAAAGAAAAGATGCCTTCAGCAGAGTCTGACAAGCTGTGCAGAAGAAACTGCGCGAGATGCAGGACACATGGCTGAGCCGCAAGTCTGATGATATTCAGTCCTTTGCCGACAGACACGACATAAAGAAGTTATATAGTGCTCTTCGTGATGTTTATGACCCAGTAAGAACAGGCACGGCCCCACTCTTGATCTCCGATTGTAGCACTCTCATAACCGAGAAGGAGAACATACTGCATCGCTGGGCGGAACACTTTGACGGTGTCCTCAATAGACCCTCTTCCATCAGGGACGAAGCGATCAACCGTCTACCCCAGGTGGAGATCAGCGAGAGATTGGCTGACCCTCCAACAGTGCTGGAAACTCATAAGTCCATTGACCTCCTGTCTAGAGGGAAGGCCCCAGCTGAGATCAACAAGTCTGGTGGGCCTAAGCTAGTGGAAAGACTAACAGATATGTTTTGTGGGATGTGGAAGCAGAAACGCATACCTCAGGAATTCAAAGATGCATCTATCATCCACATTTACAAACGCAAAGGAAAACGCCATTCCTGCGACAACCATAGAGGAATCGCTCTACTCTGCATCACAGGCAAGGTCCTCACCAGGCTACTGCTGAATAGACTCACAGAGCACCTTGATTATGGCCTACTGCCAGAAAGTCAGTGTGGCTTCAAAAAGGAGAGAGGCACCATCGACATGATCCTTGCTGCCAGGCAGATGCAAGAAAAGTGTCAGGAACAAAATGTCCAGCTATACACCACCTTCGTGGACCTGACTAGGGTATTTGACACTGTCAGCCGGGAAGGCCAATGTAAGATCATGGCCAAATTTGGATGTTCAGAAGTCCAGGACTAGGGAAACTATTCCGAACCCTCTGTCGTTACGAATGGTGTGAAATAAGGATGCGTCTTAGCCCCCACTCTCTTCAGCCTCGCCTTCTCTGCCATGCTGATGGATGCTTTCAAGGACAGTGATGTGGGAGTCGGTCTCCGATACCGTCCGGATGGAAAGTTGTTCAATCTGAAGAGGCTTCAAGCCAAAACCAAAGTCCAAGTTGAGAACATTCGCGACTTCCTGTTTTCAGACGACTGTGCCCTCAACGCCAGCAAGGAGGCAGGCATGCAACAGAGCATGGACCAATTTTCCACAGCGTGCACCAACTTCGGACTCACCATCTCCACCAGCAAGACCGAGGTTCTGCATCAGCCAGCTCCTGGAAAAGATTACCAGGAACCATCCATCATTATCAATGGCCAAAAGCTCAAAAATGTGGACAGGTTCACATACCTCGACAGCACCCTCTCACAAGCAGTCTACATAGACGATGAGGTCAACACCAGGATTGCCAAAGCAAGCGTAGCATTTGGCAGACTCCCCTCAAATGTGTGGGATAGGAGAGGCATCAAGCTTCCCACTAAACTCAAAGTCTACGCAGCAGTTGTTCTCCCCACCCTCCTCTATGCTTGCGAGACCTGGACTGAGTACAGCCGCAATGTTAAAAAAACTGAACCATTTCCACCTATGCTCCCTGAGAATACTGCTGAAGATCAGATGCCAGGACAAGGTACCGAACGCAGAGGTGCTCACTCAGGCCGGCATGACAAGCATCTACACCATGCTGTGCAAGGCACAACTCCGATGAGCTGGCCATGTTGTCCGCATGCCGGAAGAACGCCTACCCAAGAAGGTGTTGTATGGAGAGCTACAGCAAGGCAAGAGATCTCACGCTGACCAAAAGAATAGGTACAAGGACATCCTCAAGGCCTCGCTGAAGAGCTTTGGCATTGACCCTGACAGCTGGGAGAGTGTCGTTGCTGATCGATCTGCTTGGCGCAGTCAAGTCAATGCCGGCGCGGCAGCCTTTGAGCAGAAAAGACTGATGGACGCAGCTGAAAAACGTGCTCTGCGCAAATCCAGGAACTGCAGTTCTGCAACTCCAAGTCAGCAACCTGTACATCCATGTCCCCACTGCAACAGACTCTTCCGGGCCCGGATTGGACTGATCAGCCATCTCCGGACCCACCCCCAGTGAATCTGATGACACTGAATGGTCCTCATCGACACCGATGGACGAACATCATATTTGAGTTGACCTTTTCTACATGTTACTTGAGATGTTTCTGCGTATATGAAAGCGAGTGGAATCTACTTTATATTGAGAATTCCGGGATGAATTTCATAGATCGGAGACGTTATTGTTTCATATCAAAAGAAGAAAACAACAAGACTCTGCCGCTGAAAACGCAACCAAATTTTATAATAAAAAGTTAAATTTAGAAACATTAAAAATGGAGGTATTGACTAAGTTTACCGGTAAGCAAAATGTTCATAAGAAGGGGTTTCGAAAACAAAACCTAACTGATACATTGAAAACAATAGTCACATTTTGTCTTTCCCCAAAATATATCTATTTTGCCCTTACCATATACCCGTATATATTTTGCGGTAAATTTTCGGCATTTCAAATGTCCTTAGTCGATAAAAAGATCTCGATGAGTTTATAATATTTTTCGATATTTCGATACAACGAATACAGATGTATGGATTACTAAACTTTGAAAGTAAAATATGTAAATGAAAACGTGTATTTATTTTATCGCTGTTCAAGACATAGTGTTGACTAATTAATAGATATCAAAAGATTTTGGAAAAGTCATTGTATTATGAACAAAAGTTCTAGTTATAGTAAAAACATTTAAAATCTTAGAGAAATCGTTAAAATTGTCAGCATCTTATGTTTTAATACGTTACATAGCTATTACAAGTGTGCAAGAACTTTAATATTAAACTAGAAAGTCCGAAAGTTCTGTACTAATCTGTGTTTTAGCAAGATTAAATAAGAATCCATTGATATGACAAACACCATAGATTATTTATGTTCTCTTGTTGTTTGGGGTGTTTTACAGCACATCAACACTTGAGTGGTTATATCGTGTGGAGACTATTGGCATACAGTACCTTGATTTGGGACAGACCCCTTTGACAGACCCGTCCTGGTCTGAGAACCAGCAACCTCCTCTTTCCATGTCCGACACGTTTACCACTGGACCTCAGCCGATGTTATTGCATTCAAGAATAATATGTTGGATTTATTGCATGGAATAATTCTGCAAATTTGAAATCTTTGGGTTTGAGCACAAAGAAAATGCATACAAATAAAAAGTTCCAACGAATTTCAGATTGCATTGCACTTTTAATTTAGTCTTCGTTGCGTGCAGTCATCTCTGGAACAAAATTTAGAAACTGAAGTATTTAAATAACAAAAATGCCTAAACTCACTGTTCTGTACACGTTTAAACGAAGAGAGAGAGAGAGAGAGAGAGAGAGAGAGAGAGAGAGAGAGAGAGAGAGAGAATTTTGTGATCTTGAGATGACTTCTTCTATATGCTGTTTGAGTTGTTGCTGCGTAAATCTAATAAATACAAAGAGACATTGCTGAGAAATAGATATCATCGTTTATGGCTAACACTTAATGGCTTTAAGTGTCTTACATGAGAACAAACCAGCTAGCTGGCTTTTATATAAATAGATCGATAGATGGATAGATAGATCCACAGAGATAGAAAAAAGGAGACAGAGAGCGAGAGAGAGACCAACGAGTTGATGGGAAATCCAAGTTTTGCTACTTCTGCGAAATAAAAAATAATACCTACGAAATATGCTGATTTTATTTCCAGGTGTTCAAATAAAACATTGATGCAACAGCGTGAACATCACTGGAGAATGATATTATAGCGACTTCAGAAACAAATGTTGCACAGCAAATATTGAAGACTTAATTTAATTTCTCGATTGAATGGTTTTAAAGCAGAATTCTATTTACTATGGCATAAAACGTTCGTCCTCGCGGTATATTTGTGCAAGCATTTCAGAAAGCTATAGCATCGGCGGTGCCAGAAATAAAAAAAGAATAATATGAACGGAAGGGGGTGGATTAAAACCTTGATTCAGACGGATGCTTATTCCGTTTGTGTAAGTTCATACATTTTGTGATTTGAACAATTTCCCATGATATTTATCATTCCTGCTATATTTTATCTACCATTCAGGAAATAAAATCCGAGTCACTTTTAGGCATCTTTATGCCACTTTCTATTTAATGTTACTCTGTGACTAAATCACAAATCAGCCATCAATTCAGGACCACTTGCGTTATTCAGCCCTGCGCTCTGTCTTGTTTTTCCTCAAAATATATATTTTATATAAACTTACACGAAGCGCTTACCTTCGATTGCTCTCTCTCTCTCTCTCTCTCTCTCTCTCTCTCTCTTGTTATATGGTGATGTATTTTTTCACACACCCTGCGCTTTGTTCGGTGTGCTTCTTTGGCTCTTTCTTGCTGTCTCATTTTCGGTTTATTACAACGACAATGCGTCAACGCGAGAAGTCTCAAATAAGACATAATTATCAAAATCGTCTTGTAATAGTGCATATAAAAGCATGTGAACAGAGCTATATTATGCTGTGGTCACAAATTACCTGTTTTTTGCAAAGTGATTGGACGAGGTAAATATATATATAGATAGAATTACGGTACAAAGAGATTTATTATCATTGTTGTATTATGCATTTTATCCACGGTTCGGACTGTTAGAAATCATTAGATTATTAGTTGCTACATTTCGTATTACAATTGCTACATAGAATATTGCAATTGCTACACTGAGTGTAACAACTGCTACAATGAATATAACATTGTTATATTAATGCACCCCGTCATCAACGTTACAATCAAATGTAGTTAAAGCATCCTAGTAGCACTTGTGCCAATCGGCCTTAAAATGCAGTATATAAATATCATATATTCTTTTATTAAAAAGAAGAAAACCAGGTAATGAAAAAACTACTGACAGGCTTTCATATGTACAATGTTTCACTAATATTGCAAGGAACTTTTCGAGTAATCGTATAATAAAAAAATGTGACACGGTTAAAGTAACAAAGTATTTGTGGAGAACATGAACAGTAGTTTGGACTAGTGTCATCTATTATTACAATTATAATTGTTAATACTGTAAATAGAATGCCTGTTAAATTTATCCTCCTTGAATTTTCAGAAATGATAATATTTGCATTCCTGTTCAAAGTATTGTAACTCCATCTTTACAGCAAATTTATATACTGCGATATTTAAGTTTCTTGTCAAAAACATTACACGCAACAAAATGACAGTTGCTACATACCTTCACTTACAACGCATCGGTAACTGTACACACGAGTTGTATGCACTGCAATTCTGTCAGTGCAAATTAGGAACCCACATCTTGCTTTTTAATTCCTTCTCAAACTACATGAACTAAAGGTATATTTACAGTACGTGTATTGTTATTATACTAAGGGGTTAGTTTCATGATTAAGCTTACAAATGAATATGTTTATCAACATCACAGAGACGATCTCACTTATTTTAAAAGGCGTTATCAAATGCGGACGTGTCAGTAAATGCATATTGCATCCATTATTTGACAGACAGCGTCGGTTATTGAAAGTAAGCTGATTTACTTCCTTTTGAATATTTTCTTGAATAAATCCTTGCAAGATGATCTGAATCTAGAATCACAAGCGCCGTATACGAATGGGTTCAGTGCGCAGTTCAAAAAGTATGATCGGAGAAAGAATTTGTAGGCAACCTTCCCACTGCTCGACATATTATCTACAAATGTGTCGTCCAATGAACGAATCAGCATCAAAAGAAGGTGAGGCAAATAACTGAGTATAAATGTTAAAGTTATGACGAACATTAGAAAAGCAGTTCTGCGAGCACGCGCTTCCTTCAAATACTGGGTTCGTTCAAACGAATGAGAGTGTTCTCGGCTGGAACGCGAAGTAATCACTGATAAAGCAGACGACACGTGCCTCGTGATTCTGTTAATTTTTTCTCCAATTGAAGGCGAATGAATCTTTGAGAATTTGCCCTTGTCTGATGCTGTTGAATTGTTTTTTTCCTCGGTTTCAATGACTGACTCATCTTTTTCATTATTTGAATCATCTTCTGTGTGAGCGACATTTTCCTTTGCATTCACGTTTTCATTCGTACCTTCTTGAAAGATATATTTACCACTGGGGTCGATGTCGGGACTTTGTTGATCTGCTTTTATACCACTATCGTCTGACATTGAACCTTCCCATTTATGTTCTATTTGTACAACTGGCATGCTTATCGCATTCCTGGTTGATGCACTCACGTTATCAACGGTATTGAAGGACAGATCATCCTTTGTGACAGAGTTGTCATCTTTGCGGGAACTTTCAGATCGGCCAGCCCATGAAAGTTCACCCTTCTCTCTCTTTGAACTTTTTCTTCTACTCGTCCTTTTCTGATGATTGTTATCATTTTGTTTTGGTAAGTCATCAGGTTTGCTGTCAACGACGGTAGAAGAAAGCATCGGAACAGATACGTTGAGATACTCCCTTGGCTTTTTGGCATGTTGACATATAACACGTCCGATAAGACAGTACAGTAGAGACATGGCAACTATAGCTGTCAGAAACATGAAACTGAATACAAGATTATTGAGAAACGGAAACATGGTCTCAGATATCGCGTCATTTATGGAGCATTCAGTGGCTGTCATATTAAACTCCTGTACAATAAAGGATTTCTTTCCATAGAGAATAAGTGCCGGCCATGACACGGCCAAACCGGCCAAAATGGACGCCACGCAAAGTGCACGTGCAGCGTTTGATGATATCTGCCAACCAAAAGACTTACACACTTTTCTATATCTGTCAACCGCTATCGCAATAAGAAGGAACGATGACGACATCGTCACAAGCGTATTGGAAAATCTGGACATTTTACAAGCCCAAATAACTTCAAAATGAAACTGTCTCAGTATTGTGAAGAATTCCAATGGGACAACGACAAAACAAGCAAACAGGTCAATGGCAGACAGACATAGGATGAAGCTCTGTGAATTAGACAGTCTGTACTTTGTTTTGTAGATATAACACACAAGTCCATTTCCGCCAATGCCAATGATTGAAATAAGAAGGAGATAAACGAGAAGTGGAACCAGTCTATATATTTCTTCATCATTCAGTTCATCCAGAGATGGGACATTCCTCTGTACGACATGTGTTGAATAATTTGAGATATTCATGGTAAACATTGTATCTCAGAGAGTATACTACGAATGAGAGAGGACCTGAAATATAAAAATAAAAGCCTTTAGTCTAAATGTGATTTATCTTTATCTTTTAAGTATGGGTCAATATACACCAACGTTAATAGTATTTATATGTGAAGAACTCAAACTCGGGTTCAAAAGCCAAAGTGTAATACTGTATCACTTTCTTTTAAATGTTTAATAATAATAATAATAATAATAATAATAATAATAATAATAATAATATCATTAGATGGTATAAAATAGACTTAATTGTTGAAAATCTAGGCCAAACAAGTAAAGATTCGAGTGTAAAAGTTTCTTCTTAGGCTTCGTTCAGATTCATTCAGTCTCAGATTTATTACTCAAGCTTATTGGTTACAGAACTATTGAACGAGCAGAAAATTAAGGTCTCACCTCAAATAAAACAGCAAACAAATAAATCACAAAAAAATCAGTATACGAAATATGCGTCTATATTTTGCACCTTTCAGTCTTCTGTGCTTTTGAATCAATGAAAATAAGCAATTTTTTAGATGTTTCTCCAACCAAATACATAACTGTTTGGGACAAATATATATGAGAGAGAGAGAGAGAGAGAGAGAGAGAGAGAGAGAGAGAGAGAGAGGGGCAAAATAGAGTAATAACACAATATCAGGGGAAAGTAATAAACCAACATCGTGGGAAATTAATAAACGAATATCAGGGGAAAGTAATAAACCAATATCGGGGGTGAAAATGAACAGCTCCTGTGTGACAATAATGCTTGCATTGTTTTTAGAATCCCTTCATCTTATGATGTATTGCAGCTGAAATAAATGGAGTTATGAAAGTGAAGTTCTCAATCGCATCAAATCCCATATTTGTAGAAAATGAACAAAGGTCATTGCACTAGCCTTCCAACCTTCATTTTCATTACTAAAAGTAACATGTATCTAAAATTAAACCATGTATTAGAAAAGATTGTTTCATTTAAGATGACATTACTAAATATCTCGTACTTAGGTGCTAGTTGATGTCAGTAATGATTTGTCAAAAGAATTTCAAGCTGACAATTAACCTTTTACTTGTGAATTTGAAAGGGGTGCCTTATATTTTATAGTATTATTATGTAACATCTTTCTTATTAGTCTGAGGTCTGACGAAACTCTGGCTAAAACATAACATGTTAATGGAACAAGGAGTCGGTGTAGTGTAGGAGCTGGTTTAAAAAAATCAGAAAACAACACCTAAGTTCATTTTGACTAGTTTCCATTCTAGCAAATTATTAAGGATACATACTTTTTATCATTTGATAACAAAGGTTAAATAGACAGATAAGTTCAGAAAAAAAAGAAAAAAAAAATGTGTTCAATAGAGAAGGAGCCATTTTCTCCTTACAAGGAAGGCTGACAGAGCTGCAAAACGCTTAGAATAAAAAAAATTTTAAAAAAATTTCCTGTATATAGCTCTCAATCTTGTTTTGCTGTGGTATTATGTCGGTTGTTGTCAACATATTACACGATTCATAATATTCTTCAAATCATGAATTGCTTTAAGTATTGATATTAGTATTGATACTAGTACTGATTATACACATTCAGTTTTAAAAGAAAATATTACTAATCATGATCTTTTCGATTGACCGGAATGAGTCATATTGGCCTTGACCTTTCTGCTCAGATCTTCATGTGTCTGCCTTGTCTTCGACGGATGAAGCCAAACAAGAGAAGATAACCATAATAGACTTTGGAACAACAAAACTTTAATGTTGATAGGGAAACAGGAATTTAATAAAATCAGAATAAAAAGCTATATTATTTATCACTTGGAGAAAACTAAAATTGCATTATATTGCTGTGGAATAACACTGAAATGCGTTCGGATACTTCAGACTCGCTTTTGCTCTAGGTCACGGTCATGGCTTCATTTGTGACCTCTTGTCACATAATTAAATATAGGAAAAATATAAACTATATCAATCTAATTCAGCCATGTCATACAAATATTTGGAAAAAGACATGCGCTATTTCCGATCTCTAAAAAAGTGATTAGTATTGATTTTGTGGGAAATAAATTGCCATTTCTTATACTTATGGTCATCGCTTCAATTAGAGCTCATATTAACAAAATTTCCAAATATTCTAAATTGTCCCAAACTAGTCATCTTTTCCTGAAAATTATCAAATTTAAATGTTAATTGTGGACTTGTCAATAGAAGTATATATTCAAAATATTATTTTTTTTACAGTTCAAAAGTTATCTCTGTAAAATTATATCAAGACGATTTAATTTTTCCCGTGTTGAATAAATGACAAATTACCCAGGCCATAAATGACTCTTTATTGTACAATATCGGTAACATTACACTTTAGTATGGGCAGGATGTAAAATGGCATTTATATACACTATGACATTTAACAAAATTTAACTTTTCTGCCATTAATGGATTTGCTTGGAGGATAGCAAACTGTGTCATATCAGTTACAAGAAATTTTCTGAAATTATTATGCAAAACTGAAAATATTCAGAGGGAAATACAGAAAGATACCAGCAGGAGAATTATAATTGTGACGTAATGGCTGACGTTGCATAGAAAGTTTCACTTAATTTTACACCACAATACTTCAATTATTCTACTTATTTTTTTATAACGGCAAATGTCATAGAAATGACCGTAGTAATGATATTCGGGAGCATTGCAAAAATGTACAAAACAGTCACATATAACATATGAATAGCGAACCATTTGCTATGTTCTGTGATGATCATTATTATCAGAAATCTTCAATGATTATAACCCAGTGTTAGACGGTAACTGCGGTGAACAATATTTAAACAAACTTGTTGTGGGGAGTGTTTTTGTATGCGGTGGTTTTGTGAGATTTAATTGTCTTTGGTTGGCGTTATAATTATAAAAAATTCAGTTAGCTCTTACTGACATGACAATGCTGGCACTGTAATAGTACAAATGTTACCCCAAAGGGGAGATGTAGGTCAGCAGAGAGAGAGAGAGAGAGAGAGAGAGTTTCTTGTCACGAAGAGGATAATCAATAAAATATAATGAAAGAACAATGGAATATAGTGGCAGTACCTGAAAGGGCAATTAAAGAAAATGACGTTGTTAAATTGTAATGTACTCTGCTCCTCGTCCATGGTAACTAACCAAAGAGAGGTTTTCAACGTAAATGTTAGAAAGGAATTCTAACGAAAAAAAATTAACGTTAGCCAAAGCGTGATACAACAAGCAGAGAAATATTATTTCAAACTTGTTATTTGTTAAGTGGATAACAAAAGTCTTACTAAACTCTCCCTTTCATGCAAATACAGGATGTATTTCTAACAATATGGATAACATCTCATGGTAAATTGTTCTTAAGGATTTTTTTTATTTTCATTTTATGTATGAAAACAATAGATGTTCCGGACGTCCTATTTCATCTTCTAAGTAGATAGCATACGTTTCCTTGTTATAATATTGTAAATGCATGAAGTGTTCTGTTGGAAATATATTTAAGCATCATGAAGTAAAATAGGAAAAGTGTGATTTTCAGAAAATGAAGTGATACTTATATATATATATATATATATATATATATATATATATATGAGTATATATATATATATATATATATATATATATATATATAAGGTTCCAAATATTTTTAGATCGAATAATTAATCTTGTCTCCATTACATGCGGTCGTCTCTGGTACAAAATTTAGAAAATGAAATGTTTAAATACAAAAAAGTGTACAATATCGCTGATGCGGGCATGTGTATAGAAGAGAGAGAGAGAGAGAGAGAGAGAGAGAGAGAGAGAGAGAGAGTCAGTCAATACATACTCAAATATTTAACATACCCACATCATTCAGCGGTAATAGTGTAATAATGCAAAATGAATGCTTAAATATCATTTGGATGTAGTGTTAGACTACAAAATAGTTTCACCTACATCTTCTGATCACGAACCTTTGCATCATGCTTTACGCGTTATTGTTTCGGACGCAAGTATTCCATACTCAAAGATGTGAAATTAAACAGCAATTGCTTGTACCTGATAGTATAGCCCCTGATCGACTTGTCCTCTCTCACACACTGGACGGTCGTGTTCACAATATGTCCGGCCTCGCACGCTGGACGGACGTGTCCACAATGTGTCCGCTCTCGCACGCTGAACGGTCTTGTCCACAATGCGTCCGCTCTCACACGCTGAACGGTCGTGTTCACAATGTGTCCACTCTCACACGCTGGACGATCGTGTTCACAATGCGTCCGATATTTCAAGATCATAAACCTGATTGTCATTAATAATTAATCAACACGTCAGAATGATATAGGCCGAGACGGCAACTATGGATGAAAGACGCAATCTATCACCAACCATTGAGCAACAACTACAGTTTGGACAAATTGTTTTATTTGTAAGGTCGGCTTAATGGAGCTGAATCACCAGTCACTGAAGTGTTAAAGCTGATCCCTTTTTGTGTTAAAATTCATTTCGTTATTTGTTACATGGTTTAGGCCAACTTATGTGACGCCTTTATCATGGATCTCACAAATATAAAGTACTGACGGCGACTTAAAATACACTCTTTTCTTATAACAAGTTTTCCATTTTCGGAAAATGAATACTGGTACTAAATGTAATGCAACTATATCACATTTTGGTGATGTGGTAACGGCTTTGTGGCTATAAAGGGTTATATATATATATATATATATATATATATATATATATATATATATATATATCTATATATATATATATATATATATATATCAATGTATGGTGCTTTAAGGAGGACACAATTTCGACCATTTCTCTAAAAAAAGAATTGGTGGAAAGTAAACGTTTATAAGAGAATATTTAAAAAACGTCCAATATTTCTTGAGCAATATTGTGACACTGGTTACATTCTACAATAAGTGCAAGGATGAAAAAACATTTTTCAAACACATGATATAATAAAATCTGAAAAATACAGTATTCAGCTACGTAGTTTAAGCAAAATTCTAAAACAATATTTCATAAGAAAGTTTATACAGCGTTTACAAAAGTACACTTCGTTTCTAACGACAACAACATACTTTCCCTACCATAATACCGGATGTATTTCAACATGTTGTACCAAAATCGTGATATTTTATCGTGTGAGGAGGTCACTAGTTAAAATATATCGTTTCATTAAACCACTTCAAGTTCATCGTCTAGGCCTTTATATGTGCTGTTAGAAGAAGTTTAAAGCCAAAATGCACAATGATCTCTATGATTCGCTCAACCATCCTTCTGCGTCTGGAGTACATTCGCTTTAAACCTTGGAATACTGACTGGAAAAGGCTTGCGTTAATAACGTAAAACATAGATTAACTCTTCATAAATAGTGTAGCCAACTCGGCGCTCTTTTCTAGGCAGTAAAGAACATGTCATTTCCTCTTTATACACTCAGTAACCCGACAAAACACCTTTGAAATTTTTGAAAGTTCGATTGCCAAAACTTTTCCACACTATAATGCTACCAAGAGGTCAGGGAGAGTAGGAGTAGAGTTTTGGGTGGGATTAGAATTTTCAAATAGAGTGTGTCGGGTCCAATCTAGTCGCTTGAATTACTTCATAAATATTTCGTGAGCACCACAGTTTATCAATGAGTGTGCCCCGTATAAAGATTGTAAAGAATTAGATTTCGTCAGTCTGGATATCCGAGGATGGCGTAATCACTGATTTGACCCAGTTCATTGGCACACAAAAAATAAAGGAATATCAAAGCAAACTTCAAAATTACAAAAACCAACACATTCCGACAATACTCTTCTGCACCTAGGAGAGAAAGTTGTTCTTGTTTGGGGTCTAACACCATTTTCCAAAACATGATAGGCTATATATGGCGTCAAATATATATAATGGCGGAAGAACCCAGATAAGTCCCAGGGAAGGACCACCAACCTATCGGCATACTTTCTCACATACCCACGCTGGCCAAACCTTTAACTCCAAGCCACGCTGATAGAGTTGAAATGCCAGTGATTTGTAAAGGCGAGCGCCTTACACCACTCGACCTTCCGGGGCACCATTAGGTGAGAAAGACGTATAAATAAATTACGACGGTAATATCTAGTTGCTTTTATTACAAAACTGTGTTTATTATGCAACTGGACACAAATTTAGATCTTAAAAACTTGACTCTGTGTGTGTGTGTGTGTGTGTGTGTGTGTGTGTGTTATACTATAATATATTAATTTCCTGTTGGACCAGTTCTTTCTTGTTTCCCATCTTCGATTGTTATATAGTTTTCTATTAATAGAACGTGCAGCCCTAATGTAATTGCTCTGCTTCTTTTAACAATAACGCCCCTTTATCCAAATGCTGATGTTGCATTACAGAAGCTAATTTTCAAACTGGCTTTCATAGTAAGCTTCCCTAATCAGCCTCCGTAACTTCCGGTCTGAATAAAACGTCCACTTCTCTTTAACAGCTTTCAAGTGTCCTGAGTGAGCTTGAAACACAATAGGATCATAAAAGGGCACTTTGGACACTAGACTATAATATTTTCTGTAATTGAGTGTTGAATATGTAATGATGTTCATATAAGTACTTGACTGTGTACAAAGTCTCTCTCTCTCTCTTTCACACCACACACTTAAATAGATGGATGGATGGGAGGAAGAATGAGTAGATGGAAAAAGTTCACACAATGAGGTCATCGAGGAGTTTGTAATATGAAAGGATAATTAAATTAGTATACTCTGGACTATGATTTTTTTAATAGAAAAAGCTTTTTCAGAAAAGAACAATTGAATGTATAATATCGTTTCAAACAAAACGAAGTGAACGAACTGATGAAATCATTTTTTATTATTCATTTAAAGCTACAATAATCTGGTCCCACATAACTTAAAAGCGAACTCAAACCCACATTTTGTTATTCTATAATTGTCTGCCTAAGACATGCTAGAGGTGGCGCTGTCACATCTGACTTCAGTTACGGTACGGTACTATATTTTGTTACCATTTGTAAGTTAAATTCGTTCACGTCTGTGAATAAGTCCAGATAAGAAATCCAAGGTTTACAGATTCATAGAGCACTGACCGTAAAGAATACCATATGTAAATGACAGTTCACGAGTTTTCAGAACAATTTCTTGAAGGTGAATATCTATTGATTCTTAGTTAATTTCCGTATTGAAAACATATTTTTATTGATGTACATCAGAATTAGAATAAGGTTGAAAAACCAATGCATCGACATACTTATTTGTATTTGGGATTCATTTCTCGTCACAGAAAAATAATTAATTAGTCAATAAATACGTCATTTACTTAGAAGAAAAACAAACACATGAAAGTGTTTCTTTTTTAACCATTTAAGATACTTTAATGTGCTGATGACGTAAGAATATGGCTGACTGCAAGCATCTCAACTTCAATGGGAAGCCACGGATCAAACCAAAACGGTCGCCCGCAGGGTACTGCAAACCATTTGCCGTTATCATTTTCTACGCAGAACACGGTATTTTTTAAAGCTGCGATGCCCATCATATATTCAGAATGGGAAATAAACAAATTAAAAAGGTATGTACCTTATTGTTTCCCCTATTCATGGAAACGCACGACGATGAGATCATTCCCCGTTAAAACTGCAATTAGTCTACCTGGAAAATGTTTCACTTAATAACTTTCTTCTTTATAAGAATGTTTACAATATAAATCTGTAAAGGCCATTTTGGGGTTATTTTCACTGATGTTTATATTCAGTATTATTTTAGTACTTAAGAAATAACTTTACCTACTCACTACGATCCAAGCATCTATACAGTTTCCTGTCAGCTTCGGTAATTTCTTGCATGGTTGGTTGCACACGGCTGTAAAATGTCAGCAGCCTATTCCACGGTAGGTTTTCATTAAAAAGTAAGCAATACAATAAAAGTAATATGCAAGATTCAATATCCTACCACAATATTAATGTACTTTTATATACCTTTCTTTCAACTTAAACTCAAATATGATTATTGAAATGTGGAGAGTTTTCTATGTACTAAAACTAAATACCAGCCTGTCCAGTCCACCTCTGAACAAGAAGAACCCAGGTATGATTTAGATAAACCCTGGACCTTGGACTCAGCCTGTCATAACAGTTAGAGCACTGAAGGTCACGTTATTTTTCAAAGTAACGTAACACAGGTCTAAAAGGAACACGGAAGGCCACGGTAGTTTTAGAAACAGCGTAACATACGTCTAGAACATAAGGAAGATGTGAAGGCGTTTGATTTAATTACGCATGTGTTATGACCTTATCATGGAGATATAGTTACAGTGTAATTGACATTTGGCTTACAGTACCGTGGACGTATAGTTTACAGTAAGACACCATAATATGTGTCCGTATTAACCCCTTAAGCAATTTTTTTGTACAGATGTCTGCTAAGGATTTATTAATCCTAAAAGTTATAGAAATTAAAGTCTTCATTTTTTGTTATTTTTTTTTGGGGGGGGGGTTTGCGGTCTTGGTCATTTTATGATAGAGTTGTAGGTCCTGCAGCACTGCAGTTGTTTAAATTGCGTTATATTTATTTTCTGCACATGACTTATTATCGTGTCCCCGATTCTGCTCAGATAGTATGCGTAACCTTATTTCTATATGATCCAGATTTGATTAGATTGCTGATCCTCTCAATAAAATATTGTATTTACGTATACTATCTCTATGTACTCAAAAATGAGGTGAAATGTTATATATCTTCACCAAAACATAAATATTTCAGTGCTTATGACACTGAACTCGTATGCAGAGGTTTAATTCCGACTATCAGGTATGCCCAGATTGACCATCGTTGTGTATCCTTGGGCCAGGTACTTTAATCTTGCTACCACGGCACAATGGTTGTTAATGTGCCGGTCAGGCACTTTAATCTAGCTACCAGGGCACAACGGTTGTTAATGTGCCGACCAGGCACTTTAATCTAGCTACCACGGCACAATGGTTGTTAATGTGCCGGCCAGGCACTTTAATCTAGCTACCACGGCACAATGGTTGTTAATGTGCCGGCCAGGCACTTTAATCTAGCTACCACGGCACAGTGGTTGTTAATGTGCCGGCCAGGCACTGTAATCTAGCTACCACGGCACAATGGTTGTTAATGTGCCGTAAAGGTATAGTATCTTCATGATCTGTGTGTTTTACTGTAATCAGCATTTATATTTTTGAATAATTTAAGGACTTAAAACTTGAAGGAAACGTGCGTTTCAGTAAATCAACGGTAGGTTTATGTGTATGCTCCATCTAGGCAAACTTGTTCCAGAAATAAAACAGGTGACTGTAACCTTCTCTTCATTCTAAATTCAAAATTAATCTGTTAACTCATTTGCTCACATACTGTGGATTACATTAATACAGCTATCTGAAGCAGGTCACTGCTACACTTTTTTCTGTATCCAATAATTGTTAAATGAACATAATTTGTATTTCTAGTTAATTATTTCAAGATTTGTCACTAACCTCATTGTTTTTATCATTCTTTGTTAAAAGTTCATAACCACACCTAACTTGGGCCACTTTAATTTTTCTTGAAAACCATTCTAAAATGTTTCACGAAGTCAATTGTTGAAACAACTCGTTTTCCGGCCTGTCTAACAGCATGCTAGATGGAAGAGCAGATCGTCATTCACAAACTTTAACTGTGAGTAAATTTAATTATTTCTTGGGGGTAGGGGGTCTTTGTTTTAAATTAATGGTATTCATGCCATTTGTTCAGGCTAATATTTGTTTAAAAGAACTTTCTTTTCATTTAAATCATGGTTTTGTGTGGGGTGATACATACTCTACTAGACGGCAATCCCTGATATTTCTCTTTAAGTTACCCAGAGGCTGACTATATAACAAAAGTAACAAATTCCTAACTTAAGCATGCTGATCGGAATTATGTTTCCAGTAGGTGAA
The DNA here is from genome assembly GCA_016617855.1 of Megalonaias nervosa. Lineage (NCBI taxonomy): Eukaryota > Metazoa > Mollusca > Bivalvia > Unionida > Unionidae > Megalonaias > Megalonaias nervosa. Next base: position 4,477 of record JAECUM010011132.1, on the reverse strand, counting down.
AATATTCGGTTTCCTCGAACCTTGTCGCAAGTTCTATATCATTATTCTTAAGCCTGGTATTTACGTTTCATTTGAAATAAAACTCAGAGTTTACACTTTCTGATTGGATTAAAATGCAAGACTTAATCAAAGCGAAATTTGCCACCTTTGTTCTCTGAGTTTCGAGCACCAACAAAAATATATTTTTGTGATTAAGTTTCAAAGGCAGAATGGGCAAAATCCCAAGTCTAAGCTAAAAGAGTGCGATATTTCCGTGAGGAAAATCCCAAGTCTAGTTAAAAGTGTGCGATATTTCCGTGAGGAAAATCCCAAGTCTAAGTTAAAAGAGTGCGATATTTCCGTGAGGAAAATCCCAGTGTAAGTTAAAACAATGCGATAATTCCGTGAGAAAAATCCCAAGTCTAAGTTAAAAGAGTGCGATATTTCCATGAGGAAAATCCCAAGTCTAAGTTAAAAGTGTGCGATATTTCCGTGATGAAAAATCCCAAGTCTAAGTTAAAAGAGTGCGATATTTCCGTGAGGAAAATCCCAGTCTAAGTTAAAAGTGTGCGATATTTCCGTGATGAAAAATCCCAAGTCTAAGTTAAAAGATTGCGATATTTCCGTGAGGAAAATCCCAAGTCTAAGTTAAAAAGTGCGCTATTTCCGTGAGCAAAATCCCAGTCTAAATTAAAACAATGCGACATTTCCGTGAGAAAAATCCCAAGTCTAATTTTAAAAAGTGCGAAATTTCTGTTACAAATTGCACATAAACAAGAAACTATCAACATTTTAGTTTTATATGCATACGAATATGGTTATCATCAAATAATCTGAACGCATAGCTTCATGTCCATTTATTCGAGTATCTGATTATTAACAACTCGTTCTGAGAGAACAATTCACTGAAACTAAATTTAAAGCCAATTCGGCTGCCTGGTGCATTTTATACAAGAAAAAGAAATGGTTAGACTTACGAGACTAGGCTGTCTGTTGTATTGCTAGAGAAAGAACATAGCAATAAAAGGTGTTCAGAAATGAAACAAAAGGTGTCAATGCCATGGGAAATAAAAATAAATGTGTCAGTACCAAGTGAAATGAAAATAAGGGTGTCAGTACCATGTGAAATGAAAATAAGGATGTTAGTACCAAGTGAAATGAAACTAAGGGTGTCAATACCAAGTGAAATGAAAATAAGGGTATTCAAACCAAGTGATGTGAAAATAAGGTGTTCAAACCAAGTGAAATGAAAATAAGGGTGTCAATGCCAAGTGAAATGAAAGTAAGGGTGTCAAAACCAAGTGAAATGAAGTACTGAGTCGATGAGGGACCATAACTGCATAGTACTTGAAGCACAAAAGTGTAAGAAAAAGTATCGTAAAAGGTATTCAGATATTTATGGCCAGAAAGACGGGTAAAAAAAAAAACATAATCTGAATCGAAATACTTTGGCACCCGAATTATGATCATAATTGAAGTAGTATGGTTCATCCATGTCATCGTTCGGTGACATTTCATGCTTCGCAGTAAACAGTGTGTACTTTTGCGCATCAAATATGTTTGATGACACATGAAATTTTTCGTATGACCCGTCACTTTTTACATTTATATTACTTCGTGGAGACAAGTGGACCATTGACCCATTAAGAAGGACGGATGGTTTTCTGATCTAGAACAACACTTTTTGTACTTCTAGTGTCAGGTTTTATAGATTACAAGTTTTGAATTTTTGCCACTTGCTCTATAGACAACGGTGCGTGTACTCTAATGTCGTCGTTAGGCATTTCATATAAAATGAAAGTGTCCCTAAAATTACCCAATATCATAAGAAAAAAATTACTAGTTTATGTTTAAGCTCATACATTGGATTTACAATAATATTTTTGTCATGTTGTAGCCTTAAATTAATTTGTTCTGATTGTATTGATAATATTTATATTTTCAATATACGTGTGTATATGATTTTGCTTTTTTGTTTGTTTTTTCTCTATAAACACGCACAATATTCGACTATTAACAATTTATTGCAAGGATTATGCGTTACGTTTAATCAAGTTATATGCATCAAAATTCGCTATGAATAGTACAAAGCAATATCAACTGTAGTACAAAAAAGTTGGAAGAGTCCTTTAAAAACTTGACCAATAAATGACATATCAGTGAAATACTTATGTTGTTTACACACAGTTAGTATAAAAATAGTTTCCATATTTCCAAATTGTTTAAAGTATGTACTTATTGCCTTCGTTCTGGCATACCTCGTAACGTCATCTTTGTTGCTTTGTACATATACGAGTCGTATTAAAAAGTCCTGAATGCTACCGCTGTACTGCAAAGTTCATTAATAGGGAAGAGAACGTCGGTGCATCCCCACAAAGTACGACTCAGTCTCTTCTACACACTTTCTCAGTCCGATTATTCATTATGCATTTGTATTCACTCTTTGGTACGGTGCTTATACAATGGAAAACCGCACTTCCAACGGCATGGCTACCCATTAGTGAATATCGGATAATGAGATTACGACAACAATCGATTGGAATTAAATTAGAGTTGTATGGAGAATGTGGCGAAGTTTGATGATGTGCTGCTTCTAAGTGCCTGTCACAACGACAGGTTTATGCGCCTATACATTGTCATTGGTTCGGTTGTGTTCCTTCATTCTTAGCCAAACTTTGGAGGCATAAAAATGTATTGTAACACTAGCAGAATAAAACACAGGTACCTGGAAAATCGGGACTTCTACATCGTAAAATAACGCGCTGAAAACTCTCTTGCCAGTCCGGCTACGTCACGTGATTTGAGGTCTCTGCTTTATTTCTGCTATTCAAGCTTTATCATTTTCTGCTGAGTCGAGTTCAGAAAAAGAAATCCGTGTTCATTCACGTGCCAGAATCTCATCAAAAGGCTATGGGCACTCTTTGGTGGCCACTTCAACTTCAATCTGTTCTTTATCATCCGTCATTAAATGCAGGACCTGTCTGCATCTTGCACAAACCGTTCTGAGCTTCAGTTGATTCTTGAAGATATTAACAATAGCCTACAAATTAATGCCTGTGATGATAAAAGTATCTTCCGCTGTATATCGAGTAACTTCATTAATTGCCTTCTTGACGGCAATCACTTCCGGGTCACTGATTGCATAGAGCAGTCTTCCAAAACATGGATCATCCTACATGGATTCGACACAATCTTTTAAGAAACAACCTCCAGATTGTAGGATATGAGAGAAAATTGTATCCTTAAACTTTATCCAAGTCGGTCTTGATATCAATCAAAGAGTACTCTATGAGGGCGCGGATTTTACAGCATGTATTTAACTCATTTGTATAATTCTTCTCCTTTGCCGACTTTTTTTTTTACGGCACTGTAATTCACATAATTTACGACATTAGCATATATCAACATGTGGCCGGTGTGCTGCACTTGCAGAACGTTATATTGCTTATCGATCAGCATTACACTGATTTATATGTTAAAATAAACAAAAAGATATATCAAAATGTTCATAACGTTCATAACTTTTCAAATACCCCTCGTTTATGTGCGTGCCATATGTATTTACGTATCCGTTTATGGCTCTGTTAGAGTTTAATAATTAGTTGTTTGATTACGGGAAGTCGGTGTTGGGGAAATATTTCTCAACCCGAGTAATTAACCAATTTCTAGGAACAGATGTTATAATGTAAGTATTCACAAGACTTTATGATAGCTTGGATTAGCTTCGTAAAATGGTATACGTGTTTCGCAGCTTGACATCGGGGCAGAGCATGAAGCCAAAGAGTTCCTATCTTAATTTAGAGGCATTGTTTGACTGTGTATTTCTGTGTGACATATTCATGACAGGGATTGAACGTTACCGTGGAATAACTGGGAAGGAGTCAACCCTTTATATTGAAATGCCTTTTGTTGTGGTTGTGAAAGCAGTGAGGTGGAAGGACACAAGTAGGATGAGTGTGAAATGAAGATCAAAGCTATGTTCAAAGCTGACTCGGAGATGGAATCAGAATTTCTAATGTTCGGCTACAAAAGGTTTATTAGTGAATCTTGTAAACGTGGAAAAGGGAAGCCATATAAATTTGAAGCTTATAGTTTCGTTATTTGTGGTCATTGGTTGATTAGAGAAAAAAAATTTATAGTGTCGTCGCGTTCTTAAATCTTCCAGTTGGCAACGACTGTTTTCTTGACGTCCTTGGAAATAAGGAAAAACAATGGACTTCATGCCAGACTCACGCAAGTATTTGATTCGCTTTTTAGGGAGTTCCCTTGCGTGCAAAACTACTAATGACAATACATACTGTTTAAAATTTCAAAGTCTTGTTTGTGTGTTTTCGCCTTCAAATGACACAAACAGCTGTATAGATGTGCAGAGAGATTATTTAATAATTACTTCCAGGAGAGAAATCACTTTATTCCACAACAGTCATACCCGAAACCATATTGTCGACACGCAGAACTGCGTTCACGGCTTCTCGGCACAGCAACCTTCAGAAGGAAC
>JAECUM010011130.1:0-16349 GCA_016617855.1 Megalonaias nervosa | reverse complement strand
CATTCCAAACGTTTTAGGCAAGCGACTCAAAGGCATGGCCAAGTAACTCATCGAATCTTTAAACTGCACTTGCCCCACTTGCATGGAAATGATTTTGGCTCCGTTCAAAGTCACTTTAGGACGTTCGGTACTTTGTTCCGTATAGTATCTGAGAAAAAAACTGTCCATCGTATCCCGAGAAATTGTGAGCCATCACCGTGGCATAGCGATGACAATCTCTGTAACGTTCGATGTCCTCTTGGCTCCACGTCTCGTCAATAGGGTCTAAGATCCATTGGGCGAAATCGGCTAGCGAGTTCGGTCCCCAAAAGATGTTTTCATGTCCTCCAGGAATCTTGCTACAGTGAGGGCAATGAGTAAAGATAGGCTCTTGGATGCACTTCTTACACGCTCGGTGAGCCACGCAGAAATTAGGAATGTGAATGCCAGTCTCTTGCATGCATTCGAAATCGATAAAGATGAAATTGCCTTTCTTCTGGTCATCTTCTTCTTCTTCATGTTTGGAATGCTATTTTTGAATGTAGCATTCGTGTTCCAAGTCCACGATTTGGCGACAAAATGTGACATCGCTTCTTTCCTGAACAGACATGCGCCTGGGCATTATTGGTACGTATGCCTTGTCCACAAGTAGGGCACAATCTCAGGAGTTGACAAGCACATTTCTGCTGTGAACCTTGCGTCTTCAGATGTTGATGGTAACAGGCAGGGCTGACAAAAGTTCGCTGACAAGCAGAGCAATGCACTCGTTCTTGTCCTTCGTCAAGACAGGGCTTAGAGGCTAAACATCCTGAGCATTTCGATCCACAATGCTTGTGTTGCTCTCGATTGTTATAGCCATAGTCACATTTCTCACAGTAATAACCGTATCCCAGGATGGCAGTGATACTGGTAATGGCATCAAAATGTTCATCGTGATGATAAACGTGAATGTATTTTCCGTCTTTGAAATCTTTGCCTCGAAAGAACAGAGGTCCGCGCACTTCTTGAGGGTGCACTTTCAAGGTGTAACGTGGAGCCAAGACGTCTTGCAACTTTTGCATTTCAGGAATGCCACAGGGTGTGTCTTTGGATATCCCCACTTGCTTTAACAGGAGTTCTGCTTCTCTTCGTTGTTTGGCTCGGTCCGATCGTCGAATAGTTTTCCAGGCTCTTTTCCATTCTCTCGTGTCGTTCTTGTCGGTATACGTTCGTCCCACCACGATGGCACGGGCTAAGCACATCTGGTCTTGAGTGTTGTTAATTTGAACGATGCTGCGCTTGACGCTGCTAAGGTCGTCCACCAACAACACCTTTCTGCGTTGTCCTATCCCTTGGGGAAGAGACACGTGGGTCATGAACAGCGTCGCTTTTCCGTCGACGATGTGAAACTTGTCGTTGGATTGTTGCACGTGTTGAATCTTGTCGATGACTTTGGAAGGTGTCAATTCTGCTGGGCTGCTAAACTCGATCCAAACGGGTGATTTCAAACCTTCGTGATGAATGGAAAGTCTCATGACATTGCCTTCTTTGCACTGGCATCGTCGTTTCAGTGCGGCTAACAAAGAATCCCACACATCGGTGATGAACCCTTCTGCTTTCTCCAACGGTACGTCTGACTTGAAATCTTTAAACTTCACCGTGTAAGTGTAGGCCGTAGTTCTAAATTTTCTAGAGGAGCGTTTTTCCGTCTCTCGAATGTGGTAATACTTTTCGGGTGATACTGGTGGGCTTTGGTTTGGAATAGGCTCTCTCGGTCTGGTCGCAGACGTCGAAGGTGTTGGTTCAGGTTCGTTCATGTCTTCGATTAGAGCGAACACTTCTTTTCCTGTGTGAGGCGATACGTCACGTCGATGCCTCTTACCTTCTTTTCTCTCGCTGAAATCGTGCGATCGTTTCATCTCGATTGCTGATTCAGAAATGATATAACCAAGTTCGTTCTCTCTGTATATATACCCCTCTCTACCTCTTGTTGTGACAAGGACTTGGTATATTTCACAAGGGCAAGTGAAAGTCCAACAGTTAGGAACCCCTGGCTGACTTATGCGAACGACAATGGTGCGTCTTAAACACCTCATGCATCTTGATGACCCTTTGATTCAAACCCTACAAACAAAGAAAAAGTTGCAAGAAAAAACCCAGACAGTTGGTATCATCAAGAGAACTAGAGACGGTACTGTGCCGTTAGGACACGTACGTACTCCAGAAAACCACGCTACTCGACTACGATGTCTCATTCTCTCTGTCACTTCTACTTTGCCGTTGACCACGATGTCTACCAACCCTGATTTAACACACGTTTTTCTTCATTTGATATTTTTTTAAAAAAATACTAAACTCAGTTTTAAAAGAACTACCCCTATTCGACAGCAGCGACGACGTCTCCTCCTGCTCTTACCACTGTTGCTGCACCTACAAAGGTGATCTTTCCTAAGACCAAAGTATGAGACAGAACAAGTAAGTTGTGAAGTTGAGCGGAGGTGTCTAAACAACAACTGTCAAACTCCTATGTTCCACTTCTGTTTGTCATAATAACTTGCGATACTTCACATTTTCTAAAGTGGAAATGTTTACAAGTCGTACAAAAGTTATGTGACTCTGGCTTTTGACACTTGCACAGACTCTTCACTTCATAAGTGTCACGAGAAAAATATCTATCCAGTTGTTACCATTTTCAAAAACAAGCACACAATTGCAACTTGACCTGAAAATCTGTATTTCTTTATTTGTGGATATCCCACTGACCCGTCCCAGAGGATAGAGCTGATTAAGAACTGTAGGAATATCCCTTCCTTTTATAATTAGAAATATCAAAGCATTGATGTGTATTTTCCCTGTTCACCCATTATTAGTGTTTAGGTATGTTCCCTAAAGACACAAACAATTTTGAACAAAATTAATTTTGAATTAAGGTTTCTCTCTGTTTATACATTTTTTTCAAGTTGTTGGTGCATGGCAGATTATATCCAAATACCTTCTAAAAATGAGAGGCATTTCTACACATGGCATTGCCTTTATTAAATTCGGTTTTGTTCGTTAGTCATCGTTATTCTTTAATTCTATTTTTTGATATATTTCTTTTTTTTATAGAAGATGTAAGACTGTTTATTGTTGTAACGGATTTTATGTTGTTTAGTCTGTTGCTGCAAAAGAAATATCTATAGCAAAGTGTTTAAGTTTGTTCAGTTTTATTTCAGGCTCTACAAAAGGTACAAAGTTGACTGACTGACTGAACGGATTAAGTCGCGTATTGCTCGGTGGCTTCTGCGACTGCTTACGATCCTAGGCTGGACTGCAGTCCCTTTAAGAGGGCACTTGGCCCCGGTCTGGGCCTTTTGACCTTAAGACCCTTGATTACCCAGCCAGACGCACTCCATCACTCCCAAATGACAGACCCAGCAACCAAATCTCCCGCCCAGGCACCAGCCCCGCCCCACCGCAACCACCCAAGAAACAGCCCACCTCACCACCCATACACCAGACCCCAACCACAACCCAAAAGCGAGGGGCACCCCACCGAGGCAGACCACCCCGCAGAACCCAAGCGCAAACCCCAAGGCAGGCAACAACTAAACCCCAAGCCCCCCCCCCGCCCCAAAGGGCGGCGATTCAGGTCCCGCACGGACCAAACCGAAAAAGACAGCCACCAGAAAGAGAGCACCCAGGCGAAGACTCCAGAGCCAGCTCTATTCCACCGAAGGCCCCAAGACTCCCTAAAATGCCTTGATACCCCTAAATCTGTTTTATCAAATTGTATCCAGTTGTTACTATGGATATCCCTATACCAGAAGTGTGTGAGCCACCTATGCAATTGATCTAATAATTAGGAGTTATGAATTTTGAATAAATATTATGTTGGAATTTTGTGTACTGAGCGTACGTTTGTAAGTCGAAAATGTGCCAATCTGCTGGATGTATGCCATCCTATGTAACATTAGCACCGCGTAGTAATTATAGTTGTATTGTTTTGAGCGCATGGCCAAAGGATCATGATATGTTGTTTTTGATCTTCTAATGTGAAAAAGGTACAAAGTTTGTCTTGCAACGGGATTGAAACTTTATTTTACGCGGACGTGAAGGAAAACATACCTATTTTTTACCACCTTAGCTTTGATGCATTTTGCAATAAGACTGAAATTTCCACGAGTCACCCATGGTACGATTGTTTGTGCATTAGTTTTATTGTTTGTAAAGTGACTAGTAGACAGGTACAGATAAAACACGTCTGATCTTCTCGCTGTGCGAATAACAACTGAAACCGATTTGAAGCTAAGGCGGTGTAAAATATCAGTTAGCCAATGAAGTCACTTACAATGAGTGATGCATTTGTTTGGTTCTAAATTCAAGGCAGGTAGTGTAGTGGTCAGGGGCAGAATAAATAACACGTCTGATCTCGTCACTGTGCGAAGAGCGACTGAAGGAGATTCGAAGCTAAGGTGGTAGAAAATAGGTGTAGCCAATAAAATTACTTCTAACGACTGAAGCATTGTTTTGCCTAAGCTCTTGCATTTTTACCATTGCAGTGCAGACGGACTGGAGTGTGAACTTACAATCCTGTATTGTGTACCGTAACATTTCTTCTTGCCACATCAAATACTTAACTGTACCATTATTGTTCGCGTTTTGAAACTGACCAAAAAAATATTTTCTCACTTGGACATTTTGACATACACACGTTCGCATAGGTAGAGAGAGAAATGATATAGTACTGAGTGGTAGTTTCTTTCACACTAGTGAATTTGGGGTTTGTGTGAAGTAAATAACCTAAAGTACAGTGAACCTCAAGGATTATAACCCAAGCTGTCCTGTCCATTGATGAATGTATTTAAATCAGAAGAAATAAGATCTCTAAAACACAAAGATATAAGGCAAGCATGATTAGAATGAGCACAAAGACAACAAACTGTACTAACAAAGGTATGTCTTCCTTCACGTCCGCGTAAAATAAAGTTTCAATCCCGTTGCAAGACAAACTTTGTAACTTTTGTAGAGCCTGACTTTCCAGCCGAGGAAGCAGCATGTTTCATTACGGACTTATTTGACTCTCTGATAGAGGAACTCAAACGTCAATGTCAAGTCAAAGATCGAGGTCGTTTGAGTCTATCTATGTATCACGACAGTTTGAACTCTCCTGTATGTCTCGCGTTTAGCACACCTGCAGAATTAACTTCTTCCAAACTATTGAGGGCTATTGCTTCGACGATGCAGACGATGAGAGAAAAAGTTGACATCACCGATGGAAAAGTGACCATTCATATGGCGTACGTTGTACCTCCATGGGAAGAAGACAATAACCGCCATTGATCTGCTTATCGATAAGTGTACCTAGCACAATGGACATAACAACAGATTTACGAATGAAAGTGAGTACGTGATGGAAAACATCTACGCTGGGACACAAATAGTAGCTGACCAGATTTAAACAATGTGTGTGACGGATGTAGAGAGAAACATGAACTTTGTCCTATTTGATTGTTTGTTACTTGTTTTGTTTTAGCTTTTTATAAAAAAAATGGACATTAATTGTAGTATGAAAAATGTCATTCTTTTATGAAATGTATATACGTTGTATATATGTTTTTTGAAGACATGAACTTTAATTTTTAAAAGTAGTTTTCTAGAACCAAAAAATAGATAACTTGTATGTATTAAATGGACAGTGCTTAAACCAAAGCACAGGCCGTAGAGCCCATGTATATATTTGAATAAATGTTTGTACCCATACAAAAGACTTCTTTTTGGAGTCTCTATTCTGTCTGTGAGCCTTTCTTTGGAACATCTCTGCCCTCTTTTCTGTGTGTTTGGATGTGTATTTGTTTGTTTCTGTATGTCTATCTTTGTCCCTATCAACCCTTTGTCCTATAAATACATTTCACCCTATAAATAGTTTTGACCCTATAAACCCCATGACGTTACCCATGTTCAATTTCCATTGACCTCCAGTTGACATTCCCATGTTAAATTCCCATTGTCCCCAAAGTACAAACCACCTCTTTTACCACAGAAGCCTACGTGAGCCTATAAATCTTGAGGCTACGGTACAAACGACCAAATTTAACATAGAAGACTACGTGAGGCTATAAATCTTGAGGCTACGGTACAAACGACCAAATTTAACATAGAGGTCTACGTGGGGTTATAAATTTTGGGGCCATATCGTCCCAGGCTGTTTTTAACATTACGGTCTACGTGGGGCTATATCGTCCCACTATACAACTTTTATATATATATATGTATGTATATATATAAAGTGGAAATGGTTCTCTGTTTGAGATACCCACTTAGTAATGGAAGTGTTGAATTTTTTATGGAAAGCACTATTTCAGCATATAATTACAAGTGATATATATAACGACAGCGTTTTTCTATGTATGCACCGTAAGTGTGCATTTGGACAGATTATTTTAAGTTTTAATACTTTTCAAATGCATCAGTTGTGAAAATAAATATTGTATAAGAAATGACATGTAAACTATATAAACATGGCAGATTTTATTTTGACGCATGATTTTCAAAAGCTGTCCAATCAGAATGCTCCCCACTCTTTTTGAAGGGAATTGTCACTGCGGCCTTCTCAATTCAATCGGGTTGTTGGACGAATAACGAGTCGCTACTATATATTTCCAACTAATTTAAGTTCTATTTAATTATTGCCTACAGAAAGACGTAACAGAGACATATATATATATATATATATATATAGAGAGAGAGAGAGAGAGAGAGAGAGAGAGAGAGAGAGACACACACACACACACACACACACACACACACTAAACTGACAAGGAACAGTGCAAAACTAGTTTCTCGCTAGGGTTAGTGCTTTCGATTGAGTTTTTGTCAAAGGCAAAACAAAACAGAGACAATACAAACAACAAACACAAAAAAGGTTGAAATTATAAATATAAACGTTTACAGAACTATTCCTAATGGAATCAAAGCTTGAAAATATTTTATTTCGACTAGTTGGCTTCAGCTTGACTGATGATGTGCATCTATTTGTAGTCGACCTACAAATGGATAAGCCGTATCACCATTTATTTTATGTGCGAATTGTTGTAAAGGCAAATTATATCCCGTATATTTTATTGTTATTAATAGTAATTATAGGCGAGTGACTGACAATTGAGCAAAATGAACAAAATATTTAAATGATTTAAATGCAAAAATGCTGGCTGTAAAACGATGGTGATTTTATTTTGGTTGTCTTTTTTACTTTCATCTTCATTTAGGTCGATTGGTTCCAATGTTCCAAGGTGACCCATGCAGTAAGATTCCTTTTTATCCTGGTTTCGGAATTCCATTTCGTGTTGTGAGAAACTGCAATTAGTGTTTAAAGCACTGAAAGTTTGGCCAGAGGGAGAGAAGTGTTCTGCAACTGGACTTCTGTCCAGCTTTATTATCATCCGGGACATATATATTACATCCTAATTATTAATACTTTTGTTTTTATCCAATTTCCATCCCTAAAGCGAGAAATTAAAGACAATATCTTTCAACAACACGGTTAAATATACTAATCTGACTTGTTTGGCATTTATTCTGTTTGCTCAATCTTTTTTGTCTTTTATTTCTTTATATATATTTTTTTAACATTTGCACTCACATGGTCTCTACTTTTGCTGCCTAAATATTTTAGCTTTATCTGTGGATCAAAGGTTACAAAAATGGTTTGATACTCTTCTTGTTGGAGGTCAGTTTTCAGACGCCTACACTTGTATGCCTCCAACCACGCAACGAAAACTGCTGTATAGTTTATCATATAATCGCTACTTCATTTGGAAAATCCGTCCAACGCATTTAGACGAAATTAGCATCATATTGCCGCATGGAGGTTGCTGTATTATAATTTGGTATCCCAAGTATTTAAAGACAAGGTGCAATTATTTAACATGACCATCGTGATTTTGTGCCTGCGTACGAATGTGAGTAAGGTCACGTACTCTTCCTACACTGTGTTAATATATTGGAGATCCCAACCGCCAACCCCTCAATAAAACAACAGGTGACCTCTCGTGCTCATTGTGGTGTATGCTTGTAACAGAAATATCCCATTGTGCAGACAATAATCCTGTATGCAGTCATGTATCTTCTATAACATGTATTTTGAACGTGTTCCCTGAAAAGTTGTTTCAGAATTACAGGTATGAGATCAGACTACCATACATACATACATACATACATACATACATACATATATATATATATATATATATATATATATATATATATATATATATATATATATATATATATATATATATATATAAATAAAGAATTGCTACGTATATGTAATTTAAATATGTGTGTGTTAGTTTTAAATTTCTTTTTAATTTTATTTTTATTTCATTACATGTTATTGTAATGATAAATTTATTCACTGGATTTGACATTTTTCCGGAAAATTCAGTTCAGATCTGTTAAACCTGATAAACAAGAATTCGTAAAAACTTTGTATCTTTTGCTAACCTAGATTCAGAGCCAGTTTCAGCTTTGTAGTAAACAACTTTTTTTTTTAATTTTTTTTATTATTGAATGTTATAGTAATATTCGTTCAGTACAATCGAATTCGTCCATGGCGGACATGACAGCCGGCATATAATGTTACTTCGTCGCTTGAAAGGAAGTGATCACGTGACCTTATTAGGTGATCCATTTTGCCTTTCAGTTAGGGTTAATATTGACGTTTCATAGTGATTTTTGGTCAGTCGTAATTCATACCTTCGGGCTCAAAGGTATTTATGTTGTTGCCAGTTTGATTTGCATTTATCTATTTTTCGGAATTAATCATTTATTTTCCCTGGAAACTTTATCAAGTGCTCATAAGAATTCTTGGAGAAAGACATATACTGAAAATTATTCGGAATTCTAAAGCCGGAATGTTATTCTTGGTGATTCAACGAGGAACTGTTGACACGACAACACAAAACAGGTTATCGAAGACGTCATCGCCTTCCATCTTGGAACTTCATAGGGATTCGAACTTTGATTCACTTAGAACGTTTTATTGATAGGACTTATATTTTTAATTATTGAATTAATTTTTGGATTTGATTCATAAACCGTAAGTCCTTTATCATATGTTACCTTGTTTTTCTAGGGAATTATTTTCTTAAATGTTACAAAGCTTCCTGGCTTCACTCTTTTCTTTGTTGCTTTTGTACGAGCCTAGACACGTAACAGAATACAGATCATATGGCGAATAACAGTCCTTTCAAGTGCACTGGATCCAGCAAGGGATCACGTGTGTCATGGATTGATTATGATAAATGCAATAAACTGACAACGAACAGTGCAAAACTAGTATGTAACTAGACTGAGCTCTTTCAACTCTTAATGAGTCTTTTTCAAAGGCATATACAAAACGTAGACAAGACAAACAAAAAAAAACCCCAGAAAAACCGTTGTTTGACGTCCTCTATAACCTGTCCTGTGTTGTTGTGTCAACAGTTCCTTGTTGAATTTTATGAATCAAGAATAATATTCCGGCTTTAGAATTCCGAATAATTTTCAATAAATGTCTTTGTCCAAGAAGAGCACTTGTGTGTTTTCCAGAGAAATTAATTACTAATTCCAAAACTAGAAAAACTTAACTCAGACTGATCACAACACAAAATACCTCTGAGCTCCGAAGGTATCAATTTACGACTAACTAAATCCACTACAAAATATCTGTTTTAACCCTTTACTAAAACGCAGTTTAGACCCCGTTATGAGTCACGTGATCACTTAGTCCGAACAACGCAGTAAAATAATATGTCAATTAGCACGTAAGCTATTTACAGGTTCGATTGTACTGAAGAAATCTTACTATAAGGTTCAATAATAAAAAGTTGTTTACAAATTAGAGCTAACACGCAAGTCAATTATGACCTTGATTACAACCAATGACTTTCACTGTGTTTGCCAATTTCTGAACCAAGGTCAGGAACTAGGTCAGCTAAAAATACAATGTAGCAACACTACTGCGTTTTAAATCAGGCTAAAAAGAAAACTGAATTTTCCGAAAAAATGTCAATTCCAGCGAATAAAGTTATCATTACAATAACATGTAATGAATAAAAATAGAATAAAAAAAAATTAAAACTAACACACTAGTAATTATATTACATATACGTAACACAATCCCTGAAACACGTGATCCTTTGCTGGATCCAGTGCACTTGAAAGGACTGTTATTCGCCATATGATTTGTATTCTTTATATATATATATATATATATATATATATATATATATATATATATAAGTATATATATATGCTATATATATGATGAGTTTGGTAAACAAGCAGTCATTCCTGTTTTAGATCAGTCTCTGAGAAACTATTGAGTTTACAGTTGTATTGGCATTGAAAATCACTCGAGAGGAATTATTTTTTCAAATTATTCATTGGAATTACTGAAGTGCTCATTGACTTTAGGATGAATGAATTAGTCTGAATTTTGTGAATTCATCCAAAGACATTCTGGACTGCATTCCAGTTCATTTGACATGATTCTAACAGGTCTTGTAGGCCTTTCCTGCATGCATCAGCCTCTCGACATAATTTAAGAAGAACGATTCCCCCATCTAAATTCTAAGCGCCGCCCCTCCAAGGCCGAACAAAAGTTGAACTTAATCCAGAGGTGAGTAGGTGGATGCGAAATCCCAATTCTAGTATAGTGTGGGGCATATTTCCGACTTTTGTACGATGACCCAAAGTTTGAAACTTCGTCACTGATAAATGAGTATAGAGGTTAAGTGCCCAAGATTGTTGTGTAACTTAAATCGATCCTAAACAAAATTGAATAACACACATTAAAAGAACGGTGAATAAAGAATTTTTGAGGAAATTAAACTTAGAACATGAAAATTATGCGTCATACATATTGTTTGGATAAAAGGACATATTCTTACTCTGATCTCATACCTGTAATTCTGAAACAACTTTTCAGGGAACACGTTCAAAATACATGTTATAGAAGATACATTACTGCATACAGGATTACTGTCTGCACAACAGGATATATCTGTTACAAGCATACAACACAATGAGCACGAGAGGTCACCTGTTGTTTTGTTGAAGGGAGGGGGGGAGGTGGTTCTCCAATATATAAAATTTTCTTTTTCTCAGTCGGGTATGCCAAGTCTCAGGGTGTTAGGTTGTTTCATACTTTTTGGAGATCTTTTAGTATGGATGCGACTCAAATACAATACATTTTTCTAAATAAAGATAAATGTTAACAATTCTCTTACAACTCACAAGCTTCCCAGCTTCAATGGGCAAACAGCGAATTATACGACATATGCAATGTATGCTTCAGTTAAAGACGTACAAACACATACATACATATATAAAGTGAACCTCCTCGAAACCAAACCCTCAGTATATCGGAATCCCCTCAAAATCGAAATTATTTTGGTGCTCCGAATTTTGACTTTTTCAATATCTTCTCTTTCGCATGATACCTAAACCCTCAACTCTGAATTTTAACTTTTTCAATATCTTCTTTTTCGCATGATACCTAAACCCTCAACTCTGAATTTTAACTTTTTCAATATCTTCTTTTTCGCATGATACCTAAACCCTCAACTCCGAATTTGGACTTTTTCAATATCTTCTTTTTCGCATGATACCTAAACCCTCAACTCCGAATTTGGACTTTTTCAGTATCTTCTTTTTGGCACGATACCTAAACCCTCAACTCCGATCGCATGATACCTAAACCCTCAACTCCGAATATCGAAACATATTTCAATCCGAACAAGCAGAAAACCGAAACTAACTTCAAACTTTTAAATGTATTTCCGCTGTTAAATAACTGACACACGCTGGAACAGATTAATTACGGTTATCAAGTAATGTAGTAGTTTTATCTGTAATACTGATATGTGTAATACTGATATCTGTAATACTGATATGTGTACTATTCATACACTCTGATTATTAGCAACCGTATATAAAATAAATTTCTGAATTTCAAAGTGCACACAACACTGTATTAACGTCATGTTATGTACAGTGAAAATGGGCCATTTTTTAACGAACTGACAGAAAACAATTATCAACATACAACACAAACATACAACATTTTTAAAAATGTCGGGTGGCTCTTTAGCATTAAAGTTAAAGACATCAGACTCTCATTCGCATAGTATTGTATCTGAACCTTTCTCACTGAAGGAACATAACGACAAATGATGTTCATGAATACTTGTTTGCATTACAAATACAAGATACACTTCTACAAATTACTTCTTGCAACACCCTGGGATATTAATATCTGAATTTATTATATACTTAAGTGTGAATATAAAGACTTATCTGCGAAATAATTTTCATAGTTTATTCAATTCTATATTGTCACATGTGAAAATTATATCCTTATATGATTTCCGATCACGCCTTGCGACGCTTGATTGTGTGTGCCTACAAAAAGTTGTACCTGCATCAACGGAAACGTGTACTTTGTGAGTTAGAACAAATAAATTGAAACTGCCTTACATTTCAGACATGGAAATTAATCTTTGATAAAGAAATAAGACCATACGCCGTTCGCGTCTCTCCGAAGTAATATCCCCCTTTCTTCTTTGACAACAACAAACCCGCTGCGAGGTATAGCTGAATCGGACCTGCATTGTTTTCAGATCGGGTAAAATAGTTTATAAAATGTCAAAAATTTTATTTACTGGACAGATTAGGTCAACCCAATCCTACCGCCATTTTAAATAAGGCTATGAAAGTGAGGTGAATTTACGAAATGGGGGTGGGGGTGAGCGTGTTGTGCCGAAGAGTGAGTTTAATCTTTTAAACTTCGATTCTGGAGCAAGTTTCGTATCTAATAAAAACAAAATTTTCTTTTTCTACGTTAATACCGGATATATTTCATCCTGTGGTACCATAAACGATATTTTTTTAACTCGTGGCTTCGTCACTCTTTTAAATATCATATTTTGGAACCACATGATGAAATATATCCGGTATTAACGTAGGAGAAGAAGCTATCCTCAATGAATAATTTCAATACTGGAGACATTTGCTCCCTCAGACTCTTCATTTATCAGCTATGTTCTCCATGGTTTCTGCTCTTCGTGGTTAACATTTTCTTTAGCATAGTCTGTCACTGCCTTTCTCCATTCCATCTGTTCCATCCAAACCTTTAAACTTTGCTGATCTGCATGACCTTCATGCTATCCCTCAGTTGTCGCTTGTTGTGCTTTAGATTTACTTTTGCATAGTTGTAATTTTCACTGCCCTTTTCGATTCGAATTGCAATGTCCACGCCTTTATCCTCTCTGCTTTGCTTTGCATTAAAATCAACATGAGAATATGAATCTCCATCCAAAATGGTTTCTCTCTGACGACAGCTACTGTGACTTCCTTGGGCATGATCTGCAGACTGTATAATAGCTGGATGAGAGTCGCAGTCATTCATGGTAAGTTCCGTCTTTCCAGTAGGATTTACATTTGAGAAAGCTGATTTTGATTCCAACTCAATATGCAAATCACTACCCATTTCTCTGAGTTTTGTTTTCGTATTCACTTTTGCATTCTGTTGGTCCATTGTACGAGTTTTATCAAAATTAATGTGTGAATAATCATCCGCCTTGGAATATTTTGATGAGGGTGGTTCAGAAGTGTGTGAATAGGTTATATCAAATGAATGAAAGTCCGCACCTTCCATCATAAGGTCATAATTAGGAATTTTTTTGCGCGGAAGTTTCTCGAATGTAATGTGGTCATATTCTTGAACCGTTAATCTCGACGTGTTTATATTTTTATCTGAGAAAAAACCTAATTCTCTGTTTTGAGAGTCCCCCGTATCTTCGTAGTTATGCAGATCCATTCTTACGTTAGATGTACTCTCGGGTGGAAACAGATGGTAACTTTCACCGTATGATCCGACTTCAACGTCTATTATTCTTAGATGTTGTTTCTGTTTTCTACGCCTTCTGGAATGATAAGGTCAGATTAAAATAAAGATTCCACAAAACATTTGCATGACACATTTTTAGATACAGTGGTTGCATTTAATAGCAAAGATGCACATATAATTGGATGAAAATATATCTTTTCACAACAGATGAGGAAACACAATGACATACTGATGCAATTTTCAACTTAAAGTATCTCTCATCTGTGTTATGCTACTTTGCGCCTTCAAAGAAGAGATGATATTAATTCATAATGCATTTCAGGAAGGGTGTTCCAGTCATGCCTGAGATAGAGATGTGTTGGAAATATACAAATGCAGACATTAGCACTCGTATTAAAATAACGTTACTGACTAAAATCAACCGGATTCAACGATTCAATTAAAGTTTTCATGAAATCTTCTTGCTGGCCTGGAATTAAGGCTCTTTGGGTGGGACTATCATAGCTAACACAAATACGTGTGATAAAAATATGTATTAGTCTCTTTCACCTATAAGGAGAAGGAGCATACTGTTTCAAATTCTATTTTAGCCATTATCTCTGATAACGGTGAGGGAAGAAAAACTAATCGCTCATTGGCGATATAGGCGTAAGTAATTAAGTGACCAAGGACTCCTCTCAGTCTGAATGGCATCAATATGGTTTTGTGAACAATATTGTTATATATTTTCTAAAGCTCAGAAACGAGGTGTTCATCTATGGTAGACACTGTACTAAATGATTGTAGTTCAAGTCTTACGTTACAATTTTGTAAACCTTGAATCTTTGCCGATTTTTTTCTTTGTCTATGTCTATGTCTGTGTTTACAACTAAAATTTAAAACACTCGCTCCTCTCTTCTGTGTGTTTGTATGAGGGCATAGTAGTGTGTCTATAAACACTATTACAAGTGCCCACCTATGAGTGATTCTATAGTATGTTTGTGAGGTATAGTACTGTGCCTGTAAACACTCCTACCCTTATATGATAGTATGGTGCAAGTGTACAATGTACATAAACGCTCTTTACTCTTATGCAAACATACATAAAAGATAGAGAGTTTCTTTTAGGTCCGCTTTGGTCTTCTGTATAGTGTAAATTGTATTTTGAGTGAGAGATGTTTTCTTTCACATTCCGTGCTTCATGCATATGAATTGAGGGGTTCGTCAGTACCATTGATCAGTCGCGTGAAGTCGGAGTTAGTGAACAGGACAGTGATGGACAGAACTAACACTGCAAAACAAGGCAAGGTGCCATTCAGGCTACCGGCCAATGCTGTGATTACGATACCAGCCCTGCGGGCCAGTATGGCGCTAGATAAGTCAATTGCTACAAGCTGGAGCCTGAGAGCTGTTGTTAAAGCAACTACCCTACTTCTTGTATGGGATGACACAAGTGAGGTGTAGATGGGAATGATATTTTTGGGCCATGGTGGCGGCTAAGACTAGGTAGAACAAGAAGGGGAATGTGAGGAGGAAAGAAACACGGCAACGAGCTACTGACCAATCTGTACCTGCATATACTATTCCCGTTTGCGTACCGGGACGAACTGCACAAAAATAGACCGTCAAATTGTCGAGAACCTCCCCATCTATCCAAAAAAGCAAAGGTAGAACATGACAGATGCTGAGACCCAAACAGATGTTAAGTATCTCATTGCCATCATCAAAGAACGCAATGCAGAAATCATAGCTGAAGAACAAGATGCTGCTAATGGTGAAATAGCAACTATCAGAGGAAGAGGAAGTGACAGAGGAGGCTGAAGGAAAAGAGGAGAATGACAGGCAACGGTTATTGGATCTATATTTTCAACATGCGCTAGAAGACTCCAAAAAGGCCAATCACTTTATCAGCGCCGTGAAATACTTAGCCTGGAGACAACTAAAAGCACGGAATCCAAGACCGCAGCAATGGCAGTTCGGAGTCCGCATCCTATCTCAACACAATCAAGAAGCCTACGAACAACATCCTCTGCCTACTCTGTTTGAGCGCCAGCGTCTTTAATTCAAGATCAGTCAGTCACTATCATTGATAGTCAGCTAAGAAGTATGACTACAGTTCAGCCTTGTAAGGTGAAAGTGACGGGAAGCAATGAATTTGATGGTAAGGTTCCTAGAACAAATAGAGGCTTAATGGTATACACTAAGTTGTGTTCAATGGAAGTGGTTCCACTTCAGACAACATAACGTCCAGTCAAAAGATGTAATATCGGCTGAAGCAGAAATGATTAAGACCACCTGGAGAGAAAAGAAAAGAAAAAGCATTAGAAGATAGAACGTGTCAATACCAAAATGGATGAAGGTCCAGGACAAATTTAGAAACTTTGGCCATCTAGATCGGATTCCTATTGAACAGACCGAAGTACAAATTGTCTCCATGAAATCATCATGGAACAAATGGTAGAATATATCGTGTAGAAGAAAATACATATTCCTCTAATGGTAACACACATTTCTCGAAAAAGGGACAATTCTCAATCAT
>JAECUM010011129.1:0-23491 GCA_016617855.1 Megalonaias nervosa | reverse complement strand
TATATATATATATATATATATATATATATATATATATATAAAGAGAGAGAGAGAAAATTTTGTATCCATGAAATGAATGTAGGTTGTAGTATTATGTAATGAATATTTGTAAACAACATACTATGTATCTAATTGTTTTATGATAGTGGGTTTGTACTTTAAGATAATATTGGTAAGTATGTTTACTTGGTTTTGGGTTCAGGGCATTGACTTGGAAATTGTATGGTCTAACTAACATTTGTCAGGTTGATTTGCTAAAATTTAAATAAATAGACCTGATCTTGTTTACAGTGTGGGGTAATTTTACATTAAGATTATGTAGTTTCATTTCAGAAAATATTATTGCGACATAGGTCAAATGGGGATGTATATAAATTTGTTTACATCAAAATTATTAATTCCTATTTTAACAAGTCAGTGGCAGTACAAAGTACTTATTTTCATTTCGACTAAAGCACATTCTGATGATATCTTTGTGATACATCAAGACTATTATGTTATATATATTCAAATATTATTATTTGCTAGTGTTTTCTCCATGATTATAGGCTATGTATAATTTTATTTTGGACTTGACATCGTCCAAACTCAAGTTCAGTGTGTAGCTGACCAGTAACCTTTAATTACGTAAACAAATATTACATAGTTAATATTTTCTGTGAGTGTGGGTTAAATATTAGGATCATAATCAATAGAGGTAACTATACTTATTTTGGTCTGCGAGTAGGATATTGGTGTTCCCCATGGATAAATTTTTCATACCTGATGTTTACCACATGCGAGTAGGATATTGGTGTTCCCTATGGATAAACCTTTCATACCTGGTGTTTACCACATGCGAGTAGGATATTGGTGTTCCCCATGGATAAACCTTTCATACCTGATATTTACCACATGCGAGTAGGATATTGCTGTTCCCCATGGATAAACCTTTCATACCCTATGTTTACCACATGCGAGTAGGATATTAGTGTTCCCCATTGAAAAATCTTTCATACCTGATGTTTACCACATTCTTTATTATACTTTTAGTAACAAATTTTGTCTTTATCACAAGCCAGAATGTTCTTGAATGGAAAATTTCATTAAGTGGCAGATTATTTCTAGAAAATGGTAATTGCGACCTGGTCGAGGGGTTTATCTTGTTTACTTGAGAAATTACTAATTTTTCCGATAATATCAGAAGCAAAATTATTTTTGTTGTCGTTTACAGTTCTTGATTTGGATATTATTCTTTATTCAGATAATTATTTTCTGGAATTACAAATTGCACAATATATTTGGACAGAAAATTTAATTTGAATTTATAGCAAATTCAGACAAGGCTATCTTGGATGATATTATTGTGATTAATTGGAAGACTGTTAGACATTATCACACTTCAGGCCACTGATACATTTGTACATTCAAGACTCCAGGCGCATCAACACCTTCAGCTCTGGATCTTACTTCAAACACCACTGAAATCTAGTTAGAACTTTATTCATTACGACTGATAATATAATTTTTGGACTATTTGGGATTTAATTCGCAAAACTGTAAGTTCTTTTAAAATCTTCACTTTGCATTCAAGGGAAATAAATTATTTTTTGAAGTTTACAAAACTTGTTGGTTTTTGCTCTTTCTATTCTTTCTTAAAGACCGTAGAGTCGTAATAGTTTGCACATTGGCATGTTCAAGGCTACTGGCACATCAGCACATTCAATACTGAATTCATTTGGAACGCTTTTGGACTTGTGATAGAACTTTTACGAATATATGGTATTTAATTCAAATGCTGTAATTTCCTTTTAAAAGTTTCACTTTGTAATCAAGGGAAATAAATTATTTGCTGAATTTTACTAAATTTTACTGTCTAATCATCCTGAAAGTGCAAAACTAATACGAACTGAATAATGCGCTCTGCGAAAATATTTATCAAATAAACCGGACCACCTCTTCCAAACACACGTGTGCCATAAGACATACGTCGATTAGACGTACATCGCGACGAAAAAAACCCACTGTTCATTACCATAACGTTGACAGTACAAACACTACGCAAACAATGGATTATCACGATGTTGGCAATACAAATACTACGCAAATACTGGATTACCACAATGTTGGCAATACAAATACTACGCACACACTGGAATACCACAACGTTGGCAATACAAGTACTACGCAAACACTGGATTATCACGATGTTGGCAATACAAATACTACGCACACACTGGATTACCACAACGTTGGCAATACAAATACTACGCAAACATTGGATTACCACACTGTTGGCAATACAAATACTACGCACACACTGGATTACCACAACGTTGGCAATACAGATACTACTCACACACTGGATTACCACAACGTTGGCAGTACAAATACTACGCCTACACTGGATTACCACCATGTTGACAATACAAATACAACGCTACCACTGGATTACCACAATGTATGCAATACAAATACTACGCAAACAATGGATTATCACGATGTTGGCAATACCAATACTACGCTAACACTGGATTACCACAATGCTGCCAGTACATGTAGTTAGCTTAAATGGGGTATCTAAGCCAAACCCCTATTGATTACCCCCCCCCCAGCATGTTAGTCTAAACAAAATACGAAAACAACTTGTTGAGGCAACAGCGTCGATTTCAATACTGAATACTTGTCAAGGACCTATCAATGAATCATCATCGTCGTCATACAAAATAGAGTTGACTTAGATACACCCTATTTAAGCTAACTACTGAAATCGCTGGCGATTTATAGTTATTTTCTCTACACAAAATTGAACTGCTAGCAGTTTGTGCCTTGCACTCTACTATACTTAACATTCATATAAAATTTCAATCCGATATTAATAACTCTCTCGGATTTGCATGTCACACGTCTGACTGGTAAATGCCTGTGCGCTATTAATAACTCGCTGGGATTTGACAAAATAATCAATAATTGTATATTTCAAAACAGACGATCTAAAGAGATCAGTATCTGTTTCATGTAGTTAAATATTTAAATTTCATCTGTATATCTGTAAGAGCTCGGTGAACGAAGTGGTAAGGCGTACAGACAGACGTTGTTTCGACAAGTGGAAACGACTTTGTGAGTTCGTCTCCCGAAAAACGCGATAGACATGTTGTCAGCGTTCCGCGACAGATGTTGTTATAATGGGGAAGCGGCTATGAAGCGTTGAAAAAGACCAGATATACTGAAATGGGTAATTGAAAAATTGTAAATAAAAAAACTAATTCCAGGTGCAACACGCCTGGCACCTCTGAACCACAAAAGGGCGTTTATTTTAAAGCGCCCGGGGTTCACTTAGGGGGTGTGCTTGATTACAAACTCGTTTAGCGCTCAGCGATCCAATAACAAAAATGGAAAAAGAAACATATAACAATTATCCAAGAACTGAAAGATATCCAATGTCATTCAACCTGGTCTGGTGGTCAAGTACTTCCTTTTGCTATTGTTTTACCGTATGGTGACTCGTACTGTGATTTATAGTTCACACAAAATTACAATACCTAACATTGTCATAAAATTTACATGAATCGCTAGATATTTGCTGTAAAAAAAACAATCTAAAAAATCCACCTTGCTAAAATCAACACTATCAGACATTTTATATCCTAACGCAAATGTATTTATCCCATATTAAATTCAGCTTCTTGTTTTACTGTTAGTGGTTTCATTTCTTTTGTCATATCGAGACATATCATGATGAGATCAATTTCGTCAATAAGGTTCCTTAGCAGCCAGATAGTAAGTTCCTTTCCACGATAAATCTTTACTGGTTTTGATAAAGAATTTTCAACAGCACAAACGATCTTATACGCTGCTCCGCAAGGAATATGTTCATGTATTTTTCTTGCCGAAGATTTAGCTTGGTTATTTTCTGCTCCTTGCACTGGAAGTAAAACGGATTCGAAATCTGCGTATACTATAAAAGGCACTTTCATCTTGTGTCTGTAATTTGTAAATTGTAAATTGTCATATTTTTTCATCTTCGCCAGGGATAGATATTTTCTGAACATTAGAGCAGTATTCGAGGTGTCAATAAAGTACATGTTGGGATATACAGCCATGCAAACACGTGACACAGAGATATTTCTTTTCCTTATGCTTGTTATATTGACCTCCGACTAGCACATTACAGGTTTTATCCACACGAAATGATTTTTATAAAATAGTAAATTTACTGTCTTTTGTAATGCTAGATCGCTGATGTATCTGGGATATATATTTTGTTTATCATCGATACCAAATACATTAATACCTCCAGATAACAGCTGTTTATTTTGCTTTTCGAATGTTGAAAATTGATATTCAGAAACAGGAAAGACAATCCCGATAAAGTTTGGATTGTTAACATGACCAGTATAATTCATTACTCGATAAGGATGATCTCGTGTTGGAAATAACGCTGATAATATTGCCCATTGGAAAAATTTTTACTCAATTTTCTCGATATTTAGAGAACATTTCGAGTTTTTTATTTTAGTCGGGATCTCGACAAATGAGCTACCTCGCAATGGATTATATTTCATAGTGTAGAACAGTATCTCTGTTATCCTATCAAATTTCCAGCCAGACCCCGATGTAGTGTATTCATCTATTTTTCTTCCATATCTCCTGAAATATAATATCTGACAAGGATAATGAATCTGTTCCTGTTATAATTCGATTAGGTTTTGATGTAATAAAAGGATTGGCAAATTCCTCACGTTGCCTAGCAGCAAGCTGCTCTGCTACAAGGTGCACTGACGCAGGAGTCTGATCGATTAGACCATCCTTGGCTTTCTGTTGGGATTCCAGAAATACATTTAGCTTAGAAAGCTTTATATTGAACTGCACTATTATTTTCAAGCCCTTGTACGTGGCAAGCTGGGATTTAATTATTGGCTGAAGCAGAATATATAAGTTTGTGGCAGAGAAATTTTGCTAGTAAACGTTTATTATCGAATCGAAAACTGTTATCAAAACCAGGAAATGCAGTTGAGATTTTTATGGCCCTCTATCTTTCTGTTAAGAACAGACTTTTCTTTGGTATATAGGCAAGTTTCAATATTCTATATCTACTGTTTTATATTTCTTTAATTGAGTGTGCTGTAAAATTTGTCAATTAAAGATTTGGAAAACACATTAGAATATTATGGAAAATTTATACCAGATGCCGATGATCGTAAAGAATCTTGCTAGACATCAAGAGATTTTCTGGTGTCACCCGAGATAAAATCGTTTTGCTGGTAACGAACTTGGCGTTGTGATAAACATGAAAACAAAAATGCAGTTGGGATTCGAACTCCGGCGGTTTATAAGATGAAAGTGAAAGGTGCTGATGATAGCGAACACCCCGGGAAGTTCTTACACGAATTTATCTGGACTTTATTTAGCGGTGATGATATTCCAAACGGAATGAGAGTTTACCATATCAACGGCAATGTTACTGGTAATAACATCGCTAATTTATCTTTGCAAGGTACTTTTCAACCACATCATGCCTATGATCTGTACGAGACCAATGACAGAGGTATTGTTAGAAATGCTAATACTAAAATTTTCTTGGGAAGTATCAATAATACCGGATATCTGAATGTGACGATCAATCAAATTAAATGTCTCTCAAATGGTATTATATTCGAAATATTTTATGGTTCGATTC
This sequence comes from Megalonaias nervosa, assembly GCA_016617855.1. Lineage (NCBI taxonomy): Eukaryota > Metazoa > Mollusca > Bivalvia > Unionida > Unionidae > Megalonaias > Megalonaias nervosa. The sequence goes on along the minus strand of JAECUM010011129.1, from coordinate 17,832 downwards.
CTAGTGGATTAGTCATCGATCATATAAACAACATCAAGACAGATAATTGCATTGAAAACCTTGATCTTGTTACTTCAAAAGAAAATAATAAACGTGGCAAGGGAAAATTCAGTCTTAAACAACCTGTAAGACCCGTTATAGTAACTAATCCTGTCACAAACGAAAAAGTATCATTTTCATCAATAACAGCAGCGGCAAAATATTTTAACATTAACTCAAGGTCAGTAAAATTTGTTGCTGATGGAGTCTATAAATCTGCTTTCTCAAGAACAACATTAAATAGAATCTTCTTTCAATGTGAATTACCTGATATTTAAAATATTAGCGAGACTTCGCTATTTGTCAAGCAGAAATTGAGATATTTATTTAAGGTTTATTTGTCGTATTCGACTAGGTTCTTTCCATGTCGAAGAATAAGAATAGGATCAAGTTCTATGTTGCTTAACAAAATCAAATTATTTTTTTCCTCTTTCTACCTCAAAGGTAGCTACAACGTTATTGTCACCACGAAACAGCTGAAAGGGATTTATAATATTAGCTCGAGTAACAAATCTGTCCATATTTGATAATTAATACAAAATTAGAGTGCTTTACCCTCCACAGCAGAGCTGTTTAGAGATCAAATTTTCAGAATATTTCTTAGATGTTTCCTTGTCAAACAGCAGTGAGCCCATTTCAAAACAGTATCTCTATCGTATCTAGCAAATACTTTTTATATTTCTCAAGTTCCTCTGCCTCCGAATCTGTCAGTAGCACATCAAAGGCTGAGTGAGGATCATATTCAACGAGAAAATTCACATACTTTTTGTCTCTTTTTTATTGTTCATAAACAACTTGACAGCGTCAAATACGAAGTTCATATTTAAGATGTAAGATTTGACTATTCTCCTTATTTGGTCCAGCATTTTATTACAGAAAATTTGATAAAAGTATTATGTATTAGATGTCTTAAACAGATTTCTTGTTTTCGAGAAGACTGATTTTTACACTGATATCGATCGTGATACAGTTTGGAGTGAATCCTTTTTCAAACGTATTTTTTTACCGTGAAATTCTAAGTCTATCACCCACGCTAAACTTGTGTCTTCGGTACATATTCTCGTTCGCCAGTATGGGTTATTTACAGCTTCATTTGGCGTTATTCCAAGTGTTTTGTGTCTTGTGTTATTATAATCTGATATAATCTTCGGCAGATCGTCAACATACGTGTTAGTGTTTTTGGTTGTGAGTTGCTTGAAAATCTTCTTTTTTAGCGTACGATTAAATCTCTCGACGAAGACACTCTTCCCTTCGTTTCCGGTGATGTATTTGGCAATGTTATTTTGTTCCAGAAACTGCTCGAATTGCTTATTAAAAGACTGCTCCGTGATCTGTCCATACCTTATTCGGTTTTCTTTCTGTGCTCACAATAATACCTCTCAACGAATCGGTTATGGTTGTACCTGTTTTATCTGTAACAGCACAATAAACGCGTATTTACTAAAAATATAAATTACATTCATCAGGTACCTTTTATTGTCATTATGCTTTGCAATGTGTGACATATCAGCCATATATATTGTTCATATATCATCAGCTGAGTTTGCGACAACCTTCCGTCGAGGAAATTTTTTTTAGGTCTGTGAAGTTCATGTGCGAGACCGTTCAGCGTTCCAGCGCTCTGATGTCCATCGTTATAAACTACATTTTTACCAAGTCGGGGCTTTCCAAGCTCGAGTTTATATTTCGCTCCAATAATACCTTGTACTAGCTTATGATTAATTCGCTCCCTTATTCCCTTCGGTCTCATATCGCTAAGCTCATTAAGCATAATACGGTCGCAACCAGATTTATCGTTTTCGTTGTCACGGTAACATATATCATGTCGCATTGAAATTTTATCGACCTGATCGTACGGCTCTTGACCTTTTAAAGGATTGTCATTTTGGTCAAGTTGTTTATCGAGTGGATTCCAAGGTGAAATGGCAGGGTCCATCCATCTTTAGGTTTCGGTAATTTACCAATTAACTTGTGAATATCTAAGACGGATCCGATTACAGCTCGTTGATTACAATACTGACAATAAGTTATTATTTTATCCTGCTCGAGACATAGATCACGGGCAGCTTCACATGTACACGCTTTGCTTGCAAACTGGCTTTGCATTTTTGTTATAATTTAATCGTCGACTAAAATAGTATTAGAAATTCTTGGCATTTCCTGATCATCACGTAATAGTGAGTCACGTTTGAGAAACATACTCTTAATCCAGCCACAGGCAGCACAAATACTTTTCAGCATTTCTTTGTTATTTTATGTAGTTTCTGTAGTTTCATTTCTATTTTCCGTTTTACTTCTGCATTTCAGGCAATATGTGGTCATTTTTATATTTGCTTGTTAGATAAAATTGCAATTTTATCGTTTTCCAGGCTTTGTTTATGTGCAAATTGTAATATATATTTCAGAAAATCAACCACAGAGAGCTTTGCACTCGTGGACATTTGTTTGATAAGTATAACGCAGTAATATCCACAAGCTGCAGTTCCAACTGTCTTTTGTTGATTAGACAAATAATAGAATTGTTTTGTACTTTTGGGGCGATAACACGTACTGTTAGATAATATCACTTGGTGGTAGCCCAAACGAATCAAAATAGTTGTTTTTATAAAGCGCTACCCTATGCGTGCCAGATCCGTCGTTGAAATTTTGCATATTTATTACACAGCTTGCTGCAGCGGGCAGGAGCGAAGTGATTGGACCGCTAGCGGTAGGATTCTTTGAACCCCGAGCTCATCTTAAGAAAATATTCCTTAAAATCCTCTGACATCGTTTAGTTTTTCTAAGATCTCAAAGTATTTTAGTGGATGGATCGCAGAGCGATCTACCTCCTGGTACCAAGTAGCATTAGTCCCCTCCCACGCCCTATCCCAAGCAGATTGGGTAGTAGTCTTCCCACTATTTCCGCTAGCAACGGCCCTATGAATCCACCTTGGACTGCTTTCCGATTAGCCTTTTTTGTTAGTTGTTTTCCGTTTCTTTGCTGTTTAACATTTCTGAGTGCTTCGTGTTTTGGGCATTTTTTTATTTGTAGTCGTTAGACAGAAGTGAAATGCTTTGCATTTTACACCAACTGTTTGATACCGTCACCCGACACAGACTTCTTTGTGGCACCGGATATGGCACCCTAAGCAACAGCTACCCCCAAGGTGCCTAGCACTGGTAGTAATTTGGGTAGCACCGTTTTTGCAATAGTTGCCAATGCAGGTCCCAGAAAACCACCACGGATCGCTTACGATATGGACATTGCAGTAACTTGCGCTGCTGATAAATTTAAAATAAAAGGTTTTTACAGTCCTATTTTATTGATTTGCCGCTGTGTTAACATTAGTTTTGCTGGCAGTGAATCGCTCTGCGATCTTGCTCCCGGGATTTTTTTTCCCGGAATCTATCTTCAGCGAAACAGACTGTCGTTTAATAATAGCTTGTGTTAAATTTTTTAACTTGTCCCGGCGATAAATACACCTCATGCACAATGTATTTCATTCTGTATTTATTTTCCTTCTGCTGGATAAAATTTGTAATGCAATAATTCCGCCGCTTGTTAGAGGATCAATACATTCTGCTGGCTTGTTTGATAAAATTGTGAAGTGCAAAGTACTTCATGTGCAGAACACCTGGTAGTCATTATTGATCAGAAAATCAATACATTCCACTACATGCTTATTTGATAAAGTTATGCCGCCCACATTCAAACTTGGACGATCATCCTGCCCTTGGTAGAATCTACCGTTAAGAATCTGTCAGATACAATTCATGCGTAAGTATAATGCACATTATCTGGAGCAACAGAAGCCCGTCCAAGTGACCACGTGACTTGAATGTTAAAATTTGACCCGATAGTTCGTTCGCTATGCTTACTGACATCAAAGTGAAATATCGGATAAAGTGTTCTAAACTCTTCGATTGAACTTTGAGATTCACTATTAGCATCTTGATATTTTTGCATAGGTGCCGTGAGATGCATATAAGCTCGAAATACGTCTCTGTCAGCTAGCGCTGCAGCATCAGCTGCAAAATTGCATTCGATCTCTCCTTCAGGATACTGTTTAGAATTTATTCTGACATCTGGATTATCAAATACAAAATTGTTTTGAAGCTGACTTCCACGTCTATTCTGCCGTTGAAACACAATAAATGCATGCTTTGGTAACTGCTCACTTGGTGATGTTGTTATCTGCCATATGTTATTGATCGAATTCGGTATTGCGCTTTGGTAAACTTTGTTCTGGATAAAATGTATTGTTTGTGAATGCTGTTAGCATCGTCTCAAGTTCTATTGTTTTATCGATCTACGGAACTACACATGGCATCCACAACGCCAATCGTGAAATTACAAATTTTGCACCAGCGACACCTGCAGCTTACATCAGACAATCGTTTTGATCAGCCCGGTCAAGTATAAGTGTATGTTTTATGCCACGAAATACCTTATTATAATCTCCGCAAAATCTAAATATTGTGCTAAGCGGAGGCATCATAGTTATTTGATGTGAGCTGTCTGTGAACGCTCTTCGTTTAACATGACCCTCGTTGTAAGGTTGATCTCTAATTATTGGAACGATAGATTGTGTCAGCTACAGCACCTGGTGGAGTAATAGTTCCTATCGTATCACAAGGAGCTATTAGAGCGTTCTTGACATTATCCACTGCATTATCAGCTGATGGTGCTGTCCCGTATTGAGCATGAAGTGGGGGCTAAAAATGTGTTAATATTAGAACGAGTCGCAGCGTCGTCAGTACCAGCAATTGGTGCCGTAGCAACTCTCAGTAAATCAGCTATTGCAGCTGTGCCAGTTCCAGTATCTTTTAACCACATCATATTTGTTGCAACAGATCTCGAGTAGTCGTCGCTGAACGAAACTACGTTGAGAATAGTACTTGCAGTTGGTAGGTGCATTGAAATATCTTCTACTGTTTCATTAGCGAGTTGATATCGGACGCTTCGAAACAGGTTCCAACCGTTATTAATAAGTTTCACTTGTGTATCTGCTAAAATAGCAACCGGTGGTACTGCCGTTGCCATTATACTACCTCGTAATTCAAGTACGGCTTTATGCAGCAACAGAAACACGTTCTCGTCTCTTGTATTAAAAGTTCAAATACCAGTTTAGTTATGTTCGTTTGAATTTTTATCGAGATATTCAACATACTCAAATTCTGTTGTTGAGTCATCTGTTGTTATTTCCTCGGTCAGGCCAAGGTAATTTTTGACAGACATTCTTTATCTGTTATTGTTAGACAAAAATTCGAACGCCGCAATATCTGGTCGAGTGCTAGCACTCTGAGGTCGTATTGTAGTTACTAATTTTCTAATAATTTCTTCGACTGGTGGAGATAGCAGTTTATTTGTCGTTTTTACTAACGCCTTAGTAGTTTCTATTTTGGTGATATTTCAGAAATTGCTTGTTTTATATCCCTATCGCTTGTTATAGGTGTACTCAGTGGTCCGCCCTTAATTTTATCAACAATCTTCTGTCCAACAGCTGAACCTGCTGAAGATGAGACTGATGTGGAAAAAGCTTTTGATGCGTTTAACGCGATAGGCGCTGCTTTTTCTTTGCAATTCCAGGTACATTTTCAATTATTTTAGAGAATATATTTCCAAAGAAACCTCGTACGATATTTCTGTGATAAATTTTTCGTTGTTTCATTTTGTTATGCAACAACTGTCTGGTAAAATTGACTGTGGTCACTTTAGCTGACTGCGAGATCAGTTAACTGTGGTCAGCAGAGATGACCGATCTCTGGTGCAGATAATAAGTTACAATTTCATGATTGAGATTTAGCTGCCGGCCAGATTGATTAGTCAGTGTCATCGTGATAGAAGATATTTGATTTTCAACACTATCAGAACAGTAGATTATAATCTGTCTTGGATTTCCTTGCATTAATGAACCTGGTGGTACATCAGGAGAAACACTGTAGATAGTTTGACCTTTACAACCACGTGCCGTATACGACTCGCTGACAGTTGAGCAGTTTATTAAAATCGAATTTACTTCTGTTGTGTCCACGGGTGACTCGCCATCGTTTGAAATTGAAGCACTTTGTGATTCAGACCATATTGTTTTCGAGCAAATTCTAATAACGGCCCGATGCTATTGACGATACTGAAATCAACAATACAACCGTTTTTCAAAGTGATTCTGTCACGCAATGTGTTATAGTTTTGAATGAGCTCAAAATCATCTGATGCAGATTCAACTTTAGTTGTAATTAATAACTTTATTGCTTTATTTAGATCTGTAACGTTATAAGCGCCTAATTGGTATCTTAGCAGAAATCCAAGTCGGGCCAGCTGGCTGGATTGACTGAAATGTTAAATCGTCATTTACATTAGTTCCGATATTTGCCTCAGCGTGCCAAGTAATAGTTGAAACTTAACCTATTTCGTATTGCGTTGGGAACGTTTGCGACCCTGAGTCCAGTTCGATTTGGTGGATTATAAATAACGAAAAGTTTGCACTGTCCGCCATAGTCTGTGATAAGTCAAGCAGTAGTGTAGTTGATAACACTCTTATTTTATTTGATTGATAAAACTGAACTGCTAGCAGTTTGTGCTTTGCGGTTGGCGAATTAAATCGCGACGATAAGATCGTTGTGTAAAATATAGTATTCGTCGGATGTTAGATAACTGTTTGATCTGAGATTATCTAAAAATTTCAACCATTTTCTTTGTCAATTTCTGCGCTCGTATTTCCGGCTTCCTTTGATGATATTAATAGCATCAGTCGATCAACTATTTCAGCGGTCGAGTTATAGATTTTAATTCCACGACCTAATCGTACAGAATTATATTTTTTTTTGTTAATGCAAGTAATAGAATTCCCATTATATTTTTCTGACTAATTTTTTATATTTTCCAAAATGGTAATATATATTTCAGCGATAATACTTTTCGATTTTTTTTGACAAGATTGTGTGCTTCCAAAAAATGTTTAGAATTATTGATATTATCACGGTATTCAGATTCATTCAAAATTTTTGTATCTGTTAATAACTCGATATATCTATCAATCTCTGCATCTTCCAGTTTTTGTGATATTACCTACTGTTATTAGTTTTTTTATTCAAAGACTCTGCTTTCTAGATCTATAATGTCATCATCTGTAAAATCGTTGCTAATTATTTTATTTTTATTGCTTTTTCAATATCGCTTAATCGAATTTGTTCTTTTCTAATGTTAAGTTCCTCCAGTTTTTGTCGTTCTTTATCTCGTCCTGTTTTTGATCTTTCTTCTTCTACTCGATCCACTCTTCCAATTTCTCGTAAAATCTCAGCCTGTTGTGCAACAGGATCTCCTATTCGCTCAATAATTTGCTCCGCAACTTTTTCTTGCTCCTCTTCAAGAATACCCCGTAGTACTTTCTCTGATAACTTTTTAAGATCTTCCGGCGATGCCGCAGAAATATCTGGCTGTTTGCCAAGTACAGCCGTTGTCACTGGTCTAAAAAGTCTTGCAGTTTCTTCTGCAGTTTGCTGTAGAGACTGACCTTCTTTTTGAACGCAGCTTTGGTTGCAACAAATCTCTTTAGAACCTCTATTCGTTTTGATCCATTTTATCGTTTTATTTATTTTTGTTAGGCGAATTGTAGATTTTCACTGAAAGACCTAAATTTCAGATGTTTAATGTTAGATTAATTTTCACGTTTTCATTTTTAATTTTAATTTAATTTTTTTTCTATTCCACATCTGAATATACGATTTCGATCTCTTGCTAGCTTATGATATAAAAAGAAACTGTGTCTGCCATCACCAGTAGCTTTATGATAGAGTTCGGCAAATTTGTCTTTTAATACACCCCCGCACTGTGCTCGTGCTATATTTTGTACATCGATACTGTCTAGTCCAGGAAATATTATGAAACAGCCTGTATTTCGCCTGATAAATCTATCAACGATATTAAATCCTTGAGCTAGGTAGACTGCATTACATTTTCTGTTGCGCGATAGGGATAAATAAGATTTTATCTTATTCATCTCTGCATTGCTTAGCGGAATGTCATCGAAGTTAATTATTTTATGTTCGTCAGAATCTAGCTCAGCAACGAGAATTAAATCATAGGGTTGTTTTATGATAAATATATCATCGCCTGCGCCAAGTTCATTTTTTCAGCATTCCGTTATATTCACTGAGCAGCTCGTATTTATCCTGCTGTGGATTCATTGTGTAAATATAAACTCGATCGTAGTTGAAGAGTTCGTTAAGTAACAGATTCATCAGAAGATTAATTTTTCCCGATCTAGTTCGTCCTATTATCAGTTAATGGCAATCCGGTAGGTTGTGGTTATGCTGATGTTTTATTAATCGCTCCGTGTCAAAGTTGATTATGCTCATTCTATACCAGGTATTCATAATATTGTATGTCGGAGTAAGAATAAGAATGAGCTATTACACAAAATTTGGTACGTTCATTGACAATTCAACCGACAAAACAGCTTCATCTACAACCACTACGACCGGATTAGATTTAACACATTATCTAAAAAAATCTGGGGATACAATAACAGGTAACTTAAGTATGTCAGTGCTAGACCTTGAGACAACATATCCACCTATCAATCCAGATAACTTACAGGCTGTAAGTTTTGCCCAACTTAATACTATCAGTAATGGTAAGTTATTGTTGTCGGGTGGAAAGATTACCGGTACCTTTAGTATGTCAGGTCAGCGAGTGCTAGACCTTGAGACAACATATCCACCTATCGACCCAGAAAACTCACAAGCAGTAAGCTTTGCACAACTTAATGATGTCAGTACTGGTAAGTTATCGTTATCGGGTGGAAAGATGACCGGAAATAACAAGATAAGTAAAAAAGATTGTAAATCTTGAGACCGATTACCCCCTCGTTAACAGAAATAACTCACAGGCGGTAAGCTATGCACAACTGAACTTGGTAGATAATAATAAGTTGTCACTATCTGGTGGGATGATGGCTGGAAATATAGATATGGGTGGAAAATTAATATTTGATACTGAACTTGATTTACACAACTTTGACTAATTACAATTTTGTAACAAATGTAAAGGTTGTCAAGGACAACTTTGTAATAAAATCCGGTGATACCATGGTGGGAAATCTGGACATGGGATCGAATAAGATAACAACTACGGCAATTCAATCAGCGGTATCAGATTGAACAAATACAAATTATGTCTACGTAATAGCAACGAATATTGCATCACGAGTAGCAAAATCTGGTGATACGATGACTGGTATGTTAAGCATGGGCTCGAAGAAAATAACAACGACCTATAATCCAGTCGCCCCATTTGATCTTACAAAAAATTGTTATGTTGACGCTAAGATAAGTGCAGCTTCAGCGAGTACAATTACTTCTGCAGATGCCAATTATCTCAAAAACTCCTGTGGCACAGTTACAGGTGCGATCGATATGGTTGCTAACAAGATAACGTCTGCTTATATGCCTGTATCTACATCCGATCTTACCAATAAATGGTACGTGGACAGTGTTACCAAATCGATTGTGATTGGTGGTGTTACAAAACGAGATAAAAGTAGTGTCGGTTACATTCCACCTCTCGCTGACGCTGTTAATAATCGTTGGGGTTTTATTGCAACAGCATCAAGTTATTATCAGGAAAATAAGCCAGAATATGCGTTTTCGTTTAACAGCCCTTTATCTGACTGGTTAGAATGAATCACAGACGGAGAAACATAAAACTTTTGGATCAAAATAAAGTGTCCAGAAGCTGTAGCAATATGGAAATTTCAACTACGAGGTCGAATAAATGCTACTGTCGGAGAAAATTATTACTTTCAATTTCAAGGATCGAATGATGATTCAAACTGAACTGATCTGTACACTATATTCATTAGTCCTATTTATCTTTCTCAGCAATATAAACTTTATCTTGAAGTAACAACAAACAAATACTCTTATTTCCGGATTTATGTTTTCACCATGAGGTATAGTAGTCCTAAGCCGGGTTTGTCGATGTTTCAGATATATACACTTGACGATTTAATGTAATTATAATATATAATGTCTATTGATCCTCCGTTGATCAGGGTCGCAAATGAGATTGATAATTTTATACAAAACCCGAAAACGGAGATTGAAATAGCTGATGTTGATCAGCTAGACCCAGAACATGTTGAGGAAGCAAGCGCGGTCAATATAATTGCTCGAATAAAAAGATTAACTTTACGTTCCCCCGGTTTAACTGAGAACAGCGATAACTTTGCCAGAGTTTCTCAGGAATGAGAGGCCCTCAACTGAGATACGCAATCAGAGACTTTGATATAATTAGCAAATACTGTCCTGTAAGTGACTGCGAGGAGTGGCGATTAAAAGTTGAAAAATATTTGATAAATACACTGCTTGAGCTAAAAAAAATTTTTTTGACGATTGATAAATCTAACCTTGCAAAAACAAAATTTCATGGTGGTAAGAAACCCGAGCAAGAGCGACTAAAGAAGATTAACGACGAGCTTGACAAACTAGCTGAAACAAGGAAACACAAGTTTGTTAAAAATGGCAAGGTTTGGACTATTATGATAAAAGGACGCTGTTAGAAATAGTAGATAACAGTACTGACACTAACCTGCTGACAACAGCATATCTAGTTCTGATAGACTCTCTCACCGGCAATGAAGAAAAGTATAACGTATATCACATTAATGATGCACTAAACACAACACAGTATCAGAAATTGAGTCCTAGAATTGAGTTATATGATGATGTCGAACGAGATATATTTTATCAAGAGCTTGACGAAATTACAAGTGTAAAACCTATTATTGATGAAGATTATGAAACACATAATAAGTCTAAAATTATTGCGTTGTAAATCTATTAAAAAGAAGCTGGAAAGTTACTGACAGAAGCAAAATACAAAAATACCAAAAAGCTGATTGCTGGATACTTAAATCTACCCGCCCTAGATATTCAGCAAGCTGATATTCGCGGTCTTTTATTTTTGCAACGGCATATGCAATTCTCAGGCAGCATCTAGTACTTAACAATTTTAATCTGGGTCAGTTATGTTATTTTGTCAGTTATATCGACGAAACAGAAGATATTTATCGTGATAGAGTCAATGATATTTCTGAAATACCAAAAAATTTTGATCCTCCATTTTCATCCTCAGTTTTAACAGATATCAGATATGATGATATCACATATGAAGAGTATGATAAGTACAGAGAGCTTCTTGCCGATCCTGTCAATAGAAATCTTAGTGCTTTGATCGATAAAGCTGCAGCTGATAATGCCTTCACAACGGCTATTGAAATAATTACCCTAACAGTTTCATAATGACAAGAAAAGAAACAATCGACTTCAATCATAGTTCATCAGGTCTCCAAGACAACGATAGAGACGAGCTGATCAAATACTATAAATAACATAAAAAACTTCACTGTGTCAGACAAGTTAGAAAATTTTATAGTAGAATAATAATCGTGCTGAATCATATTTTGATGATATTAACACCGAGTGGAATTATTTCAGTGGCGGAAACATTAAATCCATTATTGCTAATAGTACCCGGGGTAGGTATTGTTTTATCAAGGGTGAATAAAAAGATCGGACCAAACTACGAGAACAAAAATATGTCTCGTAAAATAGCATTAGCGATTTATAATAAAATTCTTGATCAACTTCGAGCTTATCTGCGTTGTGAGAAGTTTATAATGTTAGATCTAACACAGGAACTGCGAGTCAAAGAGGATTTACTCGTAGATAAGATACCGAACAGAGTTGCGAAATACGAAAACGATACTCAGTAAATTGTATGTAAAACAGCCAGCGATTTAATTTTAAAACTAAGGATAGTAAACATTTTGCGTAAAATATAAATCACAGTACGAGCCACCATACTGTAAAAAAAAAATAGCAAAAGGAATTACCTGACGACCAGGTTGAATGACGTTGGATATCTCTCAAATATTGGGTAATTGTTATATTTTTCCATTGTGCTTGAACATACGCCCTGGTGAATCGCTAAGTGCGAAACGAAATTTTATAGATTCAAAGGGTTGTCCAGGCTGATTTTCAATTTTGTAATCAAGTCAAGCACACCACCTAAGTGAACCCCAGGAGCTTTAAAGTAAACGTCCTTTTTGAGGTTCCGGGGTGCCAGGCGATTTGCACCTGGAATTAGTTTTTTATTTACAATGTTACAATTACTCATTTCAGTATATCTGGTCTTTTTCAGTACGTCGTAGGCGCTTCCCCATTATAATAACATCTGTTGCGAAACGCCAACAATATGTCTATCGCGTTTTTCTGCAGTCGAACTCACAAAGTCGTTTCCACTTGCCGAAACAACGTCTGTCTGTACGCCTTACCACTTCGTCCACCGAGCTCTTACAGATATACAGATGAAATTTAAATATATAACTATACGAAACAGACACTGATCTCTTTAGAGTATCTGTTGTGAAATATACAACTACTGATTATTTTGTCAAATCCCAGCGAGTTATTAATAGCGCACAGGCATTTACCAGTCAGACGTGTGATATGCAAATCCGAGAGAGTTATTAACATCGGATTGAAATTTTATGTGACTGTTAAGTATAGTAGAGTGCAAGGCACAAATTGCTAGCAGTTCAATTTTGTGTAAAATATAACTATAAATCGCCAGCGATTTCAGGTAAATAATCGCAGTAGTTAGCTTCAATGGGGTGTTTCTATGCCAACCCTATTTTGTATGACGACAATGATGACTCAGTGATAGGTCCTTGATAGGTAATCAGTAATGAAATCGACGCTGTTGTCTCAACAAGTTGTTTTCGTATTTTGTTTAGACTAACATGCTGGTCGGGGGTAATCATGCTATCGTCCTAATACACAATAGGGGTTTGGCTTAGATACCTCATTTAAGCTACTACTATGCAAATACTAAGAGATTGAAATTGCAAGGCTTCATATGTATCCGAAAGGCGTAAATGAACGTTCTTTATATGTACTTTTGCTTTATTTTTCCTCAAGGTTTGATTCGTATGCATTTGTATACCCCACGGAACACTGCAGTCATTCTATAGTGTAACAAGTCTTGCGAGAAATATTCAATAGTTTTGACACAGACTCGAAATGTGTATTAAGGTAATGTGTTTAACTCTCATCATTTGACTGAGCAAAAATCACGTCAATTAACTCAACACTACTGGGTTTTTATACGGACATTATTAAAATGCCAAATAAGACATACATGACATTAAAATGCAAGCGACGGATACAAACATTAAAAGATATATCGTGTGCTAAGACTTACGCAATATTAATAATTGACAAATTTCATAAAATACTGTGACTCATGTAACAGATAAATTTGACAGATTACAACATATACATACAGTAATTCTAGGTTACTGCATTTGTATGGGAAAATATGAACGAGTTTTTCGGATGGTTATACTGCACGACCTTGGGAGTGCAGTATATCCATCCAACAAAACGAGTTCATATTTTCCCATACAAATGCAGTAACCTTTTTATTATATGCTCATTTTCTTATTCTACCCAAGGCTTAAATATATAAATAAAAATACACTACAAGAAACAAAGTAACTGAATGTATGCCGTATTCCAAACTAAATACACAAGCGTAGATGCATCATTACACAACATTATCAATGCGCATGTAACTCCGCCCAGATAAATTTGAAGTTGGTCGCGCGCTAGACGTAAGTTTCGAAAGAAAATGACATTGGGTCTACTTAAAATTGAAATTTGGAGTCATATTGTGAATGAATGCGCATTGCAACAACTTTTCCATTTGATCTGGAATGAATACGTTTTGGTATTTTTGTCGATTCGACGCAATTTCGTGATTATGGTCTGGATTTATCTACATGAAGTAACTTACATCGGATTCCAGCAGCGTCTGTGCCAGTTCTACATGACATACATCGTATTGAAGCAGCGAGGCTGAAGTGTGTTGACATCGGCATGCGTGTTTCTGTTCTGTCATTGAATAATTCAGATCATAATGTGGGGAAAATATGAAGTCTTTCAAAGGCAATTATCGAAAAGACTCTGTGGAATTTAATGTTTATTTCATTTTGAGTGCAGTATGGAGGATGTAACTGCACTTGGAATATACTCGAAATTACAGTACAATTTCGAACTGTGTGATCAACCTTGAGAACCATTGACATGGCTCATGTAATTCTGATTTGCAGAACTAAGAAAGTACATTTTGAGGAAATTCAGGATGTAAAATTGTAAGTATATTTTTGCCATTTTTTATTACCAGCTAAAGAAGACAGTTTATGTCTTATAACTTGCATGTTATTTGTAGGGACCCTGTCTGGCGTCTATAGCTAGCCTAAATCTGAAACATTGTATCAAAAAAGTTAACGCGGAATGTGCCAAAGCTGCTGATATGTGGCAGTCCATGAAACATCTGCTTTAGTTCATTCAGAAGCAAATTTAATCTACCAAAACGTAGAGCGTCTACTACACGAGTGTACATTATTTGTTTACAAAGTAGTTCCTAATATATTGTTGGGAACACGTGTCTTGCACGTGAGTGCATTATGAAGGTGTGCAATATCGTAAAATATTGCACGATTCTGACAATGTAAAGTTAACGGAGAAAAAAATAAAATGAGCATATAATAATAATACATATGGCATGAACAAAACAACATAGGCGGCATTACAAATTACAAGTACATAATCTGTGATGATGAAGAAAAATATACACAACGTGTTATTTGTAGCACTTGGAATTTTCTAGAACACTTCGCCTGAAATGTTATGTACACCTTTGGATTGTGTATTCTGAAATCAATCTTCGCTAGCTGAATGTCGACAAACAACTTCGTTCCACATCGGCCCAAGCGTATATAACGAACCCCTGCAGTATCTTCCACTCCACTATTCGAATGGATGCAGCTGAAAGAAACTAATAAATCGGAGTTCTCTCTGCATTTACTGACGACAATGGTTGGGAATAATCAGAGCGACCTCCGTAGTCAACGATGCACATCGCATGCAAGTTTTTGAAATATTATTATTTTAAACCTATAACCCGTGAATTTATTTTAGTCAAAACATGTGAACTTCATAGAAAGCTTCATACTGAATACCAAAGGGGCCACTTCAAAAGAACTCTCGCGAGTGTCAATTGATTTAACTTGCAGTGAGTGGCAATTCTAGCATCTGCAAGAGGACACCTGCCCAAAACTGTGTTTCGGCAAGTTATGTATAATAATAATAATAATAATAATAATAATAATAATAATAATAATAATAATAATAATGATACTACTACTACTACTACTACTACTACTACTACTACTACTACTACTACTACTACTACTACTACTAATAATAATAATAATAGTGTGGTATTAATACAGCACCTAATCTTCAGAAGATCTGGGAGCTCTACAGGTTTAGAGGAATTGGAGGTGGGTGAGTTATAGTTTGAATCGGGTGGTCGAAGTACTGTATGTCTTATTGGATTTTAAGGTTATGATTGACACTTTGGGGATTATGTAAATTCTGGATCAGTATTCACTCAAGCAGTCCAAAAAATAGTGCATTCTAGGAGACCTTGTATTTTGATTAATTTATTAAAGTTTTATAAGTACCCTAATAAAAGCTTGGAAAGATATTCCAACTGCTTCGATGCTACGCAAGCATCAATTAAACTGATAAAATTCACATTGTTCTTCCAGATTTTAAACGAAAACTTATTGAAGATAATAACAGAAACCTATAAATTGCCAGCTCTATTGTACAAACATGTTTCATTCCAAACAGTATGTGTGCTCTAATAAAGTTATCGTACACCTACAAGAGTTGTAAACATTCCAAATAGAAAGTGTGGCACAATGATTTTCAAGTATTCCCAAAACTAATTACTCACATTCAAAATACAAGATGTCGTCTAGTGATGTTCAACTACTCGTATACGAGTTGTCTAAATTAAAAACTTCTTATCATAATTAAAACGAGAATGCTACTTCGCAACAAGTCTCGTACCGCAACGAGATTGTGTTTTAATCTGTCGGGGACAAAACCCAAACTAATTAGGTAGTCCTTGGTTAATTAAGCAAAACAACCAGATACAACTAATGTCATGAACTCTTCAAAAGGTAGTTTGTACGATTGTCCAGTTTTGAAGTATAAAACTAAATAATGTATGTCACAGGCCCCAAATCACCTAAAATAAGTGATTAATAAACATGGCTCGGGAGTAGATCAGAGCAACTAAATTGTGACAATTTCTATACAACGTTTGTCATACAAAGCTCTCTTTAATTTGCTGTACACAATATGCTGTGAATTGGACATGAACTTGGTTTTACTTCTCATGGCAAATGCAAATTTATTTTAAGAGAGTTAAAGATACGATTATTTTTGTAATATGAACGACGCTGAAGTTCAGACAGCTACATACACAAACAAAATTACGCTCCGACTCAAGATCTGGGTTATAAAAGACATAATCTGTCATGTCAGGGTCTATATACAGGTGACTCCTAAATTAAAAAACGTTTAATGCATATGCGGTTTCAATACTATTTACGCATATTCTTTTTTCAACCAAATTCATCTATTTAGCTACTCTGGGCTTTAATGTCGATATTAATAATATCTGCTAAAGCAAAGCGATGAAAACTAATTCGTCACTCACACCGCCACGCTTCTTAGAATCCAAATGTGTAAAGTACATATTTGATTTCCTAACTCAAGATGTACACCTTGTAGAATATGACCATTTAAATTGCATATTGTATCAAGAATACTATTATTTAATCGGTTGAGTGCTCCATTGATTATAGACTATTCCTTCCTAACTCACTCGTAATGAAGCATTTCACAGTAGATCTTATAAATGTCTGTGCATAGATACAATAATTTCAATTTGTCATGTCATGCATACAACCCAAAATGTCAATTCCTTATAATAATAATAATAATAATAATAATAATAATAATAATAATAATAATAATAATAATGAGGACTTTGTATAGCGCCTAATCTTTAGAAGCTCTAAGCGCTTTACAATATTTGACAACACTTAAAAAACATATATAATGATATGATTACAAAAATAAAAACAAACACCACGAAAGTAGAAACAGAAAATATGCTGTAAATATTTAAGGCAAGGAGTTGAAATAGGTGAGTTTTAAGAGCGCTCTTGAATGAGATCACTGTGTCTTTGTGTCTAAGTGCAGTGGGCAATTCGTTCCACGTTGCTGGGCCCTGGTATGCAAAAGAGCGTTGTCCATATGATTTCATCTTCATAGTGGGAATAATGAGAATACGAGTGTCAGAAGAGGAGCGTAAGCATCTTGCAGGTGTGTACACATGGGTGAGGTCAGATAGGTATGTTGGACTGGAGCCCGTCAGTGAAACGTAGCACAGAGAACAAATTTTGTGTTTAATTCTGGATCGTATGGATAGCCAGTGTAGGGTAGAGAGCAGGGGAGAGGCTTGCTCTGATCGTGGTACTCTAAGGATGATTCGAGCAGCTGTATTTTGAACTTTTTGAAGTTTCTGAAGTAGATATTGAGACGAACCAGACAGAATTGAATTACAATAGTCCAGTCTTGAAAGTACTAAGGAACACACAAGTGTTTTAATGGCATCAACTGAAAGATACTTGCGAATGGAGCTGATTCGTCTCAGCTCAAGATATGCAGCCTTGTATATGTTCATGACATGTTGGTGCAACGAGAGAGTACTGTCGAGAGTGACACCGAGGTTTCGTACTGACTGTGTGAATTTAATGTTGGTGTTGCTGATATTTATTGTCTGAGGTAAAGGATGTGAATGAGAAAGTCTTTGTGTTGTAA
>JAECUM010011128.1:0-10847 GCA_016617855.1 Megalonaias nervosa | reverse complement strand
GGGGCTAAATGGCAAATAATTTTGGGGTCCGGAGTAAATGAGTCAGATGGGTTACAGCAAACTAAAGATTTTTTTTATTTTTAGCTTAGTTGGAAACATAAAAGCATAATGCCACAAGTTGATAGCATAGCAGCGGGTTCTAAAGCATAGCTGTCTGAAACTATTGCACAGCGGGACTGCTACAGTACAAGGCCCTGGGGAAAACACTTAGTCAGAGCCTCATGTATCAGAAAATACTGAAGACAGTTACAGATAGCATCAAATTTGTAAACAAATTAAGTGAAATTAAATTAAAACTGATTTTAAGGAAAAGCTGTTGTTTGCCAAAAGGAGGTTTCTGAATTGTTGTGCTTTGCAATTTATTTCCTTTTCAAGCTGGAAAAGTCAACATTGTACATCCTGCATGGTTGTAACGTAGGTGTTAAATCCCTCAGGCAACCATTGTGAAAGGTTTTAAAATTGTATGATTGATAGCTGCACTGAGTTTTCCTAAAAATAATTGGATTATGCATAGAATACTTGGGCTCAGAAATTTATTATTACTTTGACAGAAAGAACAAGTCATCTTGGGAGTGAATGAAAGTTAATTTGACAAATAGATCCAAGTCGGATGGCTTGCAATAATGTCCTTTGTTATTTTAGTTGGGCTCTGGCAAGGACACCTGCCATTTGGTCTTCAATCTGATTAAAAGGTGATTTGCAATGATTTAAGTGAGTGATACAAATTTAAAAACAAAATAAAAAAATAACTTTAATTAACAAGTTGTATGGAAATGATGATGTTTATAACGATACAAAAGTTTGCAGTTCATGAAGGTAGAACATATACAGGTGGCAGGGTACCTCTCCAGTTCTTTAACACTAGAGAAAATTTCCTTTCCAACATAATTACAGTTTTATATTAATACACCTATGTGTGCATTTAAGTGAAAGCTATATGTGTAGTTAAGTGAAAGAACATTACTGATATTTGTCACATTTTGTTTTCGTCTGTGTAAAATCTTTTGTCCTCGGTCAACATTACTTTTACAAATGTGCAGCTCTATTCATACATGGTCAAGCCAAAACGATCATAAATGTAGTTATTTCAATATGTTTCACGAGTTTAAAGAAAAATGCAGTGCGCTAGAATTAGGCCTCCCTGACAGTGTGTACATTTAGATTAGGCCTCCCTGACAGTGTGTACATTTAGATTAGGCCTCCCTGACAGTGCGTACATTTAGATTAGGCCTCCCTGACAGTGTGTACATTTTAGATTAGGCCTCCCTGACAGTGTGTACATTTAGATTAGGCCTCCTTGACAGTGCGGTTTACATTTCCCCTTATTGTCACACAGCTGCAGTACATATGGGGTAAATTCTATTAACCTTGCCTTATTTGTCAAATTTGTTTGTAGTACACACACACACACATTTCCTTAGAGTAGGGCATGATGTCATCTAGGCTAACCACAGGGGTTCGTTACAAAGAAAATTAGGAGTATAATAATAATAATAATGAGGACTTTGTATAGCGCCTAATCTTTAGAAGCTCTAAGCGCTTTACAACATTTGACAACACTTAAAAAAAACATATAATGATATGATTACAAAAATAAAAACAAACACCATGAAATTAGAAACAGAAAACATGTTGTAAATATTTCAGGTAAGGATACATTATTAGGTCTTTAAGTCTGTTCTTGCACTTGCAATAAGTGAGTTTTAAGAGCACTCTTGAATGAGATCACTGTGTCTTTGTGTCTAAGTGCAGTGGGCAATTCGTTCCACATTGCTGGGCCCTGGTATGCAAAAAGAGCGTTGTCCATACGATTTCATTTTCATAGTGGGAATAATGAGAATACGAGTGTCAGAAGAGGATCGTAAGTATCTTGCAGGCGTGTACACATGGGTGAGGTCAGATAGGTATGTTGGACTGGAGCCTGTCAGTGAAACATAGCACAGAGAACAAATTTTGTGTTTAATTCTGGATCGAATGGATAGCCAGTGTAGGGTACAGAGCAGGGGGGAGGCGTGCTCTGATCGTGGTACTCTAAGGATGATCCAATAAGCTGTGTTTTGAACTTTTTGAAGTTTCTGGAGTAGACATTGAGAGGAACCAGACAGAATTGAGTTACAATAGTCCAGTCTTGAAAGTACTAAGGAACACACAAGTGTTTTAGTGGCATCAACTGAAAGATACTTGCGAATGGAGCTGATGCGTTTCAGCTCAAGATATGCAGCCTTGCATATGTTCATGACATGTTGGTGCAATGAGAGAGTACTGTCAAGAGTAACACCGAGGTTTTGTACTGACTGTGTAAATTTAATGTTGGTGTTGCTGATATTTATTGTTTGAGGTAACGAATGTGAATGAGAAAGTCTTTGTGTTGTAATCAGGATGGCTTCAGTTTTATCATCATTCATCTGCAGCTTGTTACATGTCATCCATGATTTCACATCGGAAATGCACCTCTCTATGCCTTGGATGGTAGCTTCAACTTCAGTTGGATGGCTAGATTTGTATATTTGGGTGTCATCAGCATACAATTGCTGAGACACTGGATGAAGATCTATGACACTTGAGAGAGGCTGAGTGTATAGAATGAAGAGAACAGGTCCAAGAACAGACCCCTGTGGAACACCACAGCATAGATCAACTGGGCTGGAGTGTTTTCCATTTGCTGACACAATTTGTGTCCTGTTGACCAAGTAGGACTTGAACCATAGTAAGGCCGTATCATGAATGCCAAATACATGCTGGAGATGGTGAAGTAATATATCATGGTCTGTAGTGTCCGATGCTGCAGACAAGTCAAGGAGAGTGAGGACTGTAATCTTTCCGCTATCCAAAGCAGAGAGAAAGTCATTGACTACTTTCAGAAGAGTAGTTTCAGTACTGTGGCAAGGGCGATATGCAGACTGTACATTGCTAAAAAGACTGTTTGAATTCAGATGAGATACAAGTTGGGATAGAACAACTTTTTCTAAGATTTTTGACATGAATGGGAGATTAGAAACTGGGCGGTAGTTCTTTAAATCATTACGGTCTCGTGTTGGTTTCTTCAGCAGAGTATCCGTCCATGAATCAAGGGATGGGAGGGGAGGTCTAACTGTAACAATAGGCCCCTCATGCCTTGATTCATGGACGGATACTCATAATTTTCTTTGTAACGAACCCCTGTGCGCTAACATAGACCACATGGCAATGACATAACGTCATCCGAAAAATGGTGCTTGCGGAAACAAGTGCCCTGGACCGATACAGTAGTATTTTGTTTCTTTACGTTTGAACTATTATCTGTCACCTTGCAGACCAGAAGATAAATCTGTATTTCTCCATCTTCCACTTAAAATTATGTGACCAACTGGAACCCTCAAAGTCGATTTGACAGGTGTTTGCGTCAATTGAAAGTCATTTGAACAGCCCGCCATTCATGAATCCGGCTTTACTTTAGTAAAAATATCATGATCATGAAGACGCTTATTTGGACTTTCGTTACATAAGGTCTCACTGGATAGTTTCGTATTTTGACACTAAGGTAGAAGGCATGAACCTAATTATCATAAGCCTAGCATTTATAAATTCACACAGAAGCTAAATCTGTAATGTGGTTTAGATTTACTTTGAGTTAGGCTTGAAAATAGATAGGCTTGTTTGGTGAGTGTCTGTTGTTGTTGTGGGGCTTAACGCCATTTTTCAGCACACGATAGGCTATACATGGCGGCCAGTATTAACGGTGGAAGAAGAAACCGGGAAATCCCCGGAAAGAACGACCGACCCACGAGAAGCTACTGGCAAGCTTTCTCACATATCCACATTCGCCGAATCCTAGATTCGAACCCACGCAGACAGAGGTGAGATGGCAGTGATCCGTAACGGAGAGCGCTTTAGACCACTCGGCCACTCGGGGAGGTGAGTGTCTGTCACAGTTTGACTAGCACTGGAGATCAAATGCATAGCTTGGGCTGCAAATGAACAGCCGACTTGGCTTACGTATTTACGTATGTCTGCTACAGAGGTAAATATCTAAAAATCGAGATGGTTGAGGGGTGATGAAAAGTATGCCAATTTGTTATAGTACTAGTGAACTTTATTCATGCATAAGGCACATACTGGTTCTTTTAGCCGCCTTGTCACAGGAAAATATTCAAAATAGCTCTTTGCTGTCAAAAATGAATGTGAAAAAGAGGGGTTGGTGGCGGTGTTGGTTCAGTATAAAAGCCACCAGTTGTATAAGGAATTGACCTGATTGCCGCAGTCAAAATCACATGCATGCTTTCTACAAAAATCATTAGTTTGTTTTTATTTGTATCTTCAGCGTAAAGTTATTCTCATTTTTCTGCAAAGATCATTGTCGGATGAAAATTCAGCAGATAAACTGTCCAGTGAAACCTAAGATTGTTGTTGTAGAGTAATCTGGTCATATTCCGACCACTGAGGTCGATGACACAGTTCTCCAATTTCATCATTGAAGCCAACTTGTGTCCCTAACTACGATACGGGAAGCAGTCAATCGGGCTTCTTGCAACAAGTTTCATTATTCAAAAAGCATATAATTTGAGTTCTTACTGAAAAATGATTTTATTATGACTATATACGTAGGGGTATGTGTAATTCCGACCACCATATATTCACCGTACATATACAAGTTTCATCTGTAAAATACAAAGATTTTTTTTTTATCTTGACAGATTTTGACAGATTTAAAAGCTTTTAATTTTTTTATTTTTTCAGATAGAGAGCTGATGGAAAGCAATATTGCTACATAGATAATTGTGGATGTTGTTATAGAGATAACTGTAGAGTGTATTTACATTTTAGTTTTATTTAGATTTATACCTTTAATTTTTTACTTATTTGTTTTTGATTACGTATTTATTCCTGTTTTTTTTTTTCTTAATCAAAGTTCAGTACAAACTAATCATAATTCTACATTTTCTTTAGGCTTGTGTTGTTTCTTGGAATTGCCCTGTTATAAAAAATAACCTGGGGTAAATCCGACCACTATACAGAACGTTGCATACTATTTTTCTTTGTCCTAAAGCTGGTGCACTTTTTAATTTTGTTAGTAAGACAAAGCATTATTTTAAAGCTACGATAGCATAATTATTTCTGTTACTGAAAGCTATACAAATCGTGGATGATTGATGTCTGACTAGGGTCCTGAATACAAATTTATTTTTTATAATGCCGCTTCTGAACTCGCGCGGAAGAGAGAATACTGAGGCGATTACGTCATTTTGTCACGCGATGCCCTCATCGCCTGGAAACATCTTTACTAATTTGCATACGCATGTGCACAAATAAAAACAAAGAAAACAGCAAGTAATTTGCTTATCTTTGTTGTAAGCAGCAGGACGTACAATCACGGTCGGAATTACCCTACTGGTTGGAATATGACCCTGTTACCCTAGGGTTTAACACCATTTTTCAGCACAAGATAGGTTATACATGGCGGCCAGTATAAATGGCGGAGGAAGAACCCGGGAAAAACCCCGGAAAGAACCACCGACCCACAAGACGCTACTGGCAAGCTTTCTCACATACCAACATTGCCGAACACGAGAATTCGAACTAACACAGAAAGACGTGAGATGGCAGTGACCCGTAACGGTGAGCGCTTTAGACAACTCTGGTAACTCCCCCCCCCCCCGTTACAGAAGAACACAATTGGATTATATATATATATATATATATATATATATATATATATATATATATATATATATATATATATATATATATCAGTTGATGCCACTAAAAACACTTGTGTGTTCCTTTGTACTTTCAAGACTGGACTATTGTAACTCAATTCTGTCTGGTTCGTCTCAATATCTACTCCAGAAACTTCAAAAAGTTCAAAACACAGCTGCTCGGATCATCCTTAGAGTACCACGATCAGAGCACGCCTCCCCCCTGCTCTGTACCCTACACTGGCTATCCATTCGATCCAGAATTAAACATATATTTGTTCTCTGTGCTACGTTTCACTGACGGGCTCCAGTCCAACATACTTATCCAATCTCGCCCATGTGTACACACCAGCAAGATACTTACGCTCATCTTCTGACACTCGTATTCTCATTATTCCCACTATGAAAATGAAGTCATATGGACAACGTTATTTTGCATACCAGGGCCCAGCAACGTGGAACGAATTGCCCACTGAACTTAAACACAAAGACACAGTGATCTTATTCAAGAGCGCTCTTAAAACTCCCCTATTTCAAGTGCAAGAACAGACTTAAAGACCTAATAATGTTTCCTTACCTTAAATATTTACAGCATGTTTTCTGTTTTCTAATTTCATGGTGTTTGTTTTAATTTTTGTAATCATATCATTATATGTTTTTTAAGTGTTGTCAAATGTTGGAAAGCGCTTAGAGTTTCTAAAGATTAGGCGCTATACAAAGACCTCATTATATATATATATATATATATATATATATATATATATATATATATATATATATATATATACACGCTGTATCAATGATATACCACGAGATGAATAAATTTTTCATTAAAAGGAAACGAGGCTTACCGAGTTTCCTTTTAATGAAAAAATTATACAACGAATGGTATATCATTGATACAGCGTACATACTATACATATATTTTACTTATATCACATACAAATACACATATTTGCCCTTTGAATGGAGTTACGATATGCTCCAGGCAACTGTGTATTGACCGAGTGTGTCCGCTACAAAATGTAGTTCTGTGCATTTTCTTGTTGTTCGCAATCACATATGCAAATTGATAAGTTGATTGTTTTCTTTTTGAGTTTCTATTTTTATTCACATTTATTAAATCAATATAAGACACACTTATGATTAAAACAGGAAAGCTGGATTTTATGAAGAAAGTAGTGCACTATAAATACGGTTAGTTTTTTCTACACTGAACTTGAACTCTCAGGCATTAACTTTCTGGCGTATGGAAATTAAGGTGGAATAGAAACTAAGCGAAATGACGAACCAGCAAGAGGTAATTAAACTATTATAATATATTTACAGTTGACCTAAGTCATTATTCTGCTTAATTAACATTTCTTAAGACTATAAAATTCTCTCTCTCTCTCTCTCTCTCTCTCTCTCTCTCTCTCTCTCTCTTTGTTCCTTTGGGCGGTTTGACTTAACTTTACCATCATTCATGTGTCGAGAGACATCGTCGTATGACACAAGCGAAAATCCCCAACGCTCGTATTTTCGTGGATTTTCGCCCGTATTTAGCTACTATAATCCAGAGGGGGGGGGGGAAGGGAGAGATAGAGGTTTAAGAACAACAACATCAGCGCATTAAATACGTTACAGTATGTGTACCTCGTAACCAACAATTTAACTTATATTATCGACAGGTTATTGGAATTATGTATCATTGATATTATGAACACTGTAGATAGATCCCAAGGAAAGTGTAAACATACGGTTACGACGAACCATATTCTTGTAGGTTACTTGGTGCAAGTTCAGTTTTAATGTTTTCGTCCAGCACAGTTCGTTTTTCTCTTTCACTCCAGATTTTTCCATATTTTTTCCCTTACGCACGAGGGAGAGGGGAACGGAAAAAAGAAATGATTCCGATGAAATTGTGTACCATTTTAATTTCATTTAGAAAACAGCGACTATTAATACTTGTTACCATTATTTTCATATTTCATTTATGATTAATAAGCAGAAATTCATAATTGATCTATATGCCTGCAGTTAAAAGAATGTTTACATATTCGTATTATTGCGGCATGGGCGGATCCCAATTTGATATACCAATAGTATTGATATATCAATTTGCTTTATACCAACACTTTAAAAGCCATGTTATTTTGAATGTATGTGGTACACACACACACACACACACACACACACACATATATTAAAAATAACATGGCATTTAAAGTGTTGGTATAAAGCAATTTGATATACCAATACTATTGGTATATGAAATTGTGATCCGCCCATGGCGTAATAATACGCATATATAAACATACTAGCGACCGTCTGCAGTTGATTCTAGATCAATGATGAATTTCCACATATTAATCATTAGTAAAAATGAAAATAACGATAAGAAGTATTAATAATTCTCGTTTTCTAATTGAATTTAATATGGTACACATTATCATCTCAATCCTTACTAATTTCTGTTCCCCCTCCACTCTTATGCATAACGGACAAACTATGCAGAAATGGGGAGTGAGAGAGAAAAGGAATTTGGGCTGGATTGAAACCTTGAAATAGAAATTACACCAAATAACCTACAAGAATATGGTTCGTCGTAACGATACGTGTGCACTTTCCTTGGGATTTATCTACAGTGTTTATCAATTATACAAAGTTGCAAACCAGGTCGCATCATACAGTAAATTCTTCGGTTACGTGGTACACATACTGTGATGTATTTAATGTTATGTTTGTTGTTTCTTAAACATACTATAATGTTCTAAAAATCGATTATTATTAGTTAAATATAAAAATGTCCAAAGCCCCCCCCCCCTCATGGGACCATCGTAGCAAGATACGGGCTAACATCTCTAAAATGACGAACGTAGAGGATTTTGGTTTGTGTCATCTCTGGAATTATGAATGATGGTAAAAGTTAAGTCAAACCGACCAAAGGGTGTGTGTGTGTGTGTGTGTGTGAGAGAGAGAGAGAGAGAGTTTATTGTTGGTGGTACTGTTACTAGAGCAGAATAATGACTTAGATCAACTGTAAATATATTCAAATATTTTAATTACCTCTTGTTGGTTCGTCATTTCGCTTAGGTTATATTCCACATTAATTTCCATGCGCCGGTACGTGAATGGCTGCGTTCATGTGAATGGCGTAGCTAACCATGTGTTTCTGTAGCACTCTACTTTTATCATTAAAACCATCTTTCATGTTTATATCATAAGTATGTATTATATTCTTTTAATCAATGTGAAGAAAAATAGAAACTAAAAAAGAAAACAATCAACTTATCAATATACAAGGTGATTGTGAATAGCCACAAAAGGCATAGAACTACATTTTGTAGCGGACACACTCGGGGATGTGAGGAGTTCATTCACTCGGTCAATACACAGCTGCCTGTAGTAAATCTGAACTCCGTTCAAAGGGCAAATATATGTATTTGTATGTGATATAAATAAAATATATGTACAGCATGTACGCTGTATCTATGATATACCATTCGTTGTATAAATTTTTCATTAAAAGGAAACTCAGCAAGCTTCGTTTCCTTTCAGTGAAAAATTTATACATCTCGTGGTATATCATTGATACAACGTACATACTATACATACATTATATATATATATATATATATATATATATATATATATATACACACACACACACACACACACACACACACTGGCGCCAAAATTGTATTTTTCGAAAATGACAAAAATTGTGTGCTTATAAATTTCTTACTCTTGAAAGCAAACAAGCAAATTACGTACCACACCCATATAACAAGAATTTGCAAATTCATTTCTGCTGCCAGCATGAGCTTCATGAACAAACAGCTACCAGTGGTGGATTAAGGCCTTCCAAGGCCCTAAGCACTGAAAAAAAACCCCAAAAAAACCAAACCAAAAACCCACAAAAAAACCCAACAACAACAACAAAAAAAAAAATTAAAAGCTAAAAGGGTGGGAAAATATCAATGTTGCAATAATTCCAAATCAAAATACTCGTACATGCAGATCGAAATGGTCATATATAAGTCATTCAATTTTATCATCAATAATTAATTTGAATTTTTTTCTGGTGCCCCTGTTGAGCTGGTACCTTAAGCACGTGTTTAAAGTGCTTAATGGGTAATCCGGCACTTACTACTACTCTATACATTAGCGCTTCCCCCCCCCCCCCAGCCCCGTCAACACCCTGCTAATCCGCTTTCGCATCACATCCAGTGAGAGGGATCCAGACATGATTTATACTATCACCTTGGCACCAATCAGTTAAAATAGACGTCTGTCTTCGAATCCGTCAGGCAACCACTTGCAGTGAGATTGACGAGAAGAGATATTTGGGGATTATATTTTTTGTAAACGTCTGCAGATGCCGTTAATTTCAAATAAAACGTCGATTTCTTTGATATCGAGATTTTAAATCTTGTCAGTTGTGATTTTATTTCAATCATTACATTGCAGGAAAATCGTTAGCGGCAAGGCTCCACTCCGGGCCGTATTAGGGAAGGTCACAGCGCTCCTCCAGACACCCTCGTTGGTGGGAGTGGGCACTTACCTCCTCCCCCCCGCCCCCCCATCGGCTTCGGGTCTCGTATTCTGCTCCTTTGGTATATCATCGTCGCCCTGGGCGCCATTTACGCCATCAGCAAGAATTCATGCGCTTAAATAAATAAGAGTCTCTCTCTCTCTCTCTCTCTCTCTCTCTCTCTCTCTCTCTCTATATATATATATATATATATAATCCCATTACTAAAGTAAAATTTTTATTGCTGCTACTACTTCTACTATTACTACTACTACTACTACTAGAAAGACCGAATAACGTACATACAAATAGATAGACAGATAGATAGATAGATAGATAGACAATTTCAGGTCTTTGAAGTTGTATCATTGCAGTATGAAGACATTATATTAATTTGGAAAAAAACAAAACAAAATAAAACAAGAAAAGTACATCGATGAAATAACGGCGTTATATAGAGATACAAAGTATTAATACTTCATATTTTTGTTTAAGGTTTCGTGTCCCCTTATAAAAATAATTTTGTTTAAAAATGTAAATTTTTTCTGCGTTTATGTTCAAATATTTAAACTTTAAAAAAAGGAAAATTAAAAAAGAAAAAGAAATACCGAAGGACTGTGTGTGTGAGTGTATATATATATATATATATATATATA
>JAECUM010011127.1:0-34140 GCA_016617855.1 Megalonaias nervosa | reverse complement strand
ATGTGTTGGAGATGTTTTTGATGATAAACTGTATTTTATTATATTATTTACCTTTTGTAATGGACATGTACCTATTTTAGACTAACCGCTCAGGCGGCCCAAGTGGTTAGAGTTCGACTCGGATGCGGGAGGTAGCGCGTTCGAACCCCGGCCGAATAATACCAAAGACTTATAATTAAGGTACTAGTTGCTACCTAGCTTGGCGCTCAGCATTAATAGGTTAGTGCTAGGACTGCTCGGTCTGGTGTCAGGATAATGTGACTGGGTAGGACATCATACTACATGAATGCGGCATGATGCCCCAGTGCTAGACATCACTAAAGTCGGCCACAACCTACAGATATCGCTGCGATATGACTGAAAAATTGTTAAAGCCACTTTAAAAATTCAAATCACACACACACACACACACACACACACACACACACACACACACACATATTTTCGGCTGTAAGTTGCATTTGTTTCGAATTTCCATTCAATTTATGGTTGAAATTATTCTTACCAAATAACCTTTGCACACCGTACATTGCTGATTCTAACGTCATTCAGCCTCCGTTGGATACAGTCAACATCCATCGCATCTTTTGTAGATATGGAAAACGCGTGGTATTCTCAACTATGCGACAGAGAAATCTTGCTTTATTCTAACCTTGCTTTTGATATCTCAGTCAGGTCGTCTCGGCAAGGCATCGTGGGGAGATCAGTAATGTAACCCCTTCACTTGGATTTCCTTGTCTCGGTGCAAACCCCACCATAGATTCTATTATTCTTTGCACTTCTACTGTCTTAAAACAATACACAATATCATAATACTCTGTCTTAAAACAGTACACTATCTCAAAACATGCTCTCTTAAAACATAACATGCTATGTTTGCAAACTTTCAGCCAAAATATAAATCTTGCAGAGTTATATATTTCTGTAACCAAACGTGATCTAGTCAGGTAAAACTGAATGTGACACCGTAAGTAGTGAGTGGGGGCACCATAGGGACAAATGGGACTGTCATGTAAAAAAGTGCCGCGACACTATAGGGACAAGATATATAGGGATAATGGGAATTAGCATTACAGACAGGGTCCCGATGCTATAGGGACAAAAGGCATTTTAACATGGGTGACGTCATGGTACTGGACATTGCGGAAACAATGGTAACAATGTTCCAAATGGCTGACCTCAGTCGGGCGTAACAGTGTGGCAAGTAGCTGACCTGAATACGCGTTACTCTAGGGACAATAGAGGCATAGACATAGAGACGTGGTTAGAGACAGGGTTAGGGACATAGAGACGTATACATTCATACATTTATGGACATAAATCTATCACACACAAAAAATCGACTAAAAATGTTTTAAGGGCAAGAGAGAATAGATATCTTTTCGAGGCAATGGAGTGGCCCTGAAAAGGGACTTTGTTTTTATTTTTGTTAACACCATTCAATTAATACAGAGGGCATCGCGAGGATCTTCTTCTCTTCCTCTGGACCGTAGATTAAGACTCTCCTCAGACAGTCTTGTCTCTCCATAAAGATCCTTCGTTTCCAAAGGGACGTATCGGTGATCTTGGTGATAGCCCATGATGATTTGACATACGTGGGATAGTCGGGGTGGAACAGCATCGACGATATGATGGTAGATGATTCTACGTTAGTCCACATCTTGTGACGAGAACAGGTGAATGGAATGAAGTGAACCGTGGATATTTATGGTGGAAGAGCGGATCAAAACGGATTCAGTTCTTCCACCAATCTTAACACGCGTTACAAAATTCAGTCACAGTGAGGAATTTGTCTTCCAATCCGAAGAGAGCTACCTATAACGTCACATTCCTTATATATGTGCGCTAGTGTCTGCGCAGTGAATCAATGCGACAGAGTTAGAACATGTCGGAAACTAAGAAGACAATGAATTGGGGTGCACCGGCTATGGAGACGAGGAGTGATGGTATAGCAGAGACTACTAAAACAACCACAATACTACTTCCAGAAGAGAACGATTTAATTTGGATTTAGCGGATTTTTTCTTCACAAGAATTTGTTCCGGTACCAGTACCTTCTTTGCTTTCTCATTCCTTACAGTATGTTGAGGATTTTAAACACAGGCAGAAAGAAAAATTGGAGAAACTTTTGCAACAGCAGAAAGAAGCAGAACAAGCCTTTCTCATTCAACAGCAACAGCGAGAAGATGAAAAGGCAAGAAGAAAACGACAGGAAGAAGCAGAAGCAGAGAAAAAACAAGGTCTGGGAGAGAAGAAGGACAGTTAAAGTCAAACGGTGACGGTACTCTTAGACAATTTGGCAGAGTTAAGGAGTCTGAAACAAATGTATCAGACTTCTTTAATACTACCCAAGAGAAAAAGACCTTCTCGAGCCAAACACTCCAATCCCGTCAACACACCTACTACGCCTGAGACACCAACACTAGTGATTTCTACCAAATCATCTACAGTCACAGGTCCAGAAGTAGGCCTTGGCCGTGGCAAAGGGATAAGACAGTTACTTCCCGTTCCTAAGTTTGTTTTTTCTATTAAGAAAACACAAACACCCAACAGTCCTTTTCAGGGCCACCCATCTCTCTCGAAAAGAGGCTACTCAATGTTTGCCAAAATCAAACAGAACTTAAATCCCTTTTTTCCTCATGATGTGCGTGTGTGAGTGTAATGACTTATTATAAAAATCAAAACCAAAAGACACTTATGTTTTTCTTTCTGGTCTATTCTCTGTAAAAATTTACAATTCAATTTTACAACACAACACTTTAAAAAGTTCATTTTTCTTTTTCTCTGTCTTTTTCACTCTTCTTTTTGAATTTCTTCACTGTCACAGGTCTTTCCTCTTCTTCCTCACTTTCTTTTCGTCTTCTTTTCTTCTCTTTCGGACGTTTCAGGGTTCTTCCTTTTCGGAGGGTACCTCTTCTTCCTGTTCGGAACCCCTCTCCTTTTCCTAATGTTGTTGTTTCTTAGGGCAGTCTCTTGACAATGATAACTGGTATCCTGAACTTTGTCTCTCTTAACGCCTGTCTTGCTTTGACCTTGTGGACATTCTGAAGACCGATGCCCTTTCTTCTGACAGATAAAGCAAGTATCATGACTTTTATCTCGAAAGGAGGGGGAGTAGTCCGTCGGCTTCTCTGAAGAAAACCTTCGTATGACATCTCGCAAAGCTCTGATCAGAAGTTACATGGGTGTTGGCTCTTCCATCATTCTGGCAGGATTGAGAGTGACATAAATACTTTGAGGAAAGACACTGACCCTTTATATAGAGAAGACACTGATCTTACATTGATATATAAGGGACCATGGCGTTTAAAATGAAGTCATTTGGCTTTTTGCAATCAAGATGAAACGATCACATCATTTCGTGAAGAAAGGAGAAGAAAGTAAGAAGCAGAAACGTGACCTATCGCTTAGCACAGTAGCTGAAGCTTTGGCTCAAAGTCATGCCGGTGATTTTGAAGATGACATGAATGCGCCAGAATCCAGACCCAGAGAGTCTACGTCAAACCAAAGTCCACCACCAGTAACCACTGAAAACTGCTACCAAATTCGAGAGACGGATAAAAGCTCCTCTAAAAATGTTAGTACCACGGCCTACACGTACACGGTGAAATTTAAAGATTTCAAGTCAGACGTACCGCTGTAAAAAAAAAAAAATAAATAAACAGAAGGGTTCATCACCGATTTATGGGATTTTTTGTTAACGACACTGAAACGGCAATGTCGAGCCAACGAAGACGATTGCTTGACACTTTCTATTTGTCACGACAGTCTGAAGTCCCCTGTTTGGATCGAGTTTAGCAGGCTAGCAGAATTGACACCTTCCAAAGTCAATGACAAGATTCAACACGTTCATCAGTTTAACGACAAGTTTCACATCACCGATGGAAAAACGACACTGTACATGGCTCACTTTTCTCTTCCCATAGGGATCGGAAGCAAAAAAGTGCTAATGGTGAACGACCTTCGTAGCATTAAACACATGATCGTTCGAATTAACAACACTCAAGACAAGATGTGTTTAGCCCGTGCCATCGTGGTGGGACGGACGTATGCCGACAAGAACGACACGGTAGAATGGAAAAGGGACTGGGAGAACATTCGAAAATTAAACCGAGCCAAACAACGAAGAGAAGCAGAACTCCTGTTACAACAAACGGGGCTATCTAAAGACACACCCTGTGGCATTCCTGAAATGCAAAAATTGCAAGACGTCTTAGCTCCATGCTACACCTTGAAAGTACACCCTCTATAAATGCTCGGACCTCTGTTGTTTCGAGGTAAAAATTTCAAAGACGGAAAATACATTCACGTCTATCATCACGATGAACATTTCGATGCCATTACCAGTATCACCAGATTCCTGGGATAAAGTTATTATTGTGAGAAATGTGACAATGGATATAACAATCGAGAGCAACACAAGCATTGTGGATCTAAATGTCCAGGATGTTTGGCCTCAAACCCCTGTCTGGCGAAGGACAAAAACGAGAGCATTTCCCAGCTTGTCAGTGCACTTTTGTCAGCCCAGCCTGTTATCAATAACATCTGAAGACGCAAGGTTCAGAGCAGAAAAGTGCTTGTCATCTTCTGAAATGTTGTTCTGCTTGTGGACAATTCGTACGTAACAATAGTGCCAAGGCACACATTTGTCTAGGAAAGAAACGATGTAACATTTATCACCAAATCGTGGACTTCGAACACGAATGCTACATTCAAAAATGCCAAACCCAACAGGAGAAAGAAAATGACCAGAAGAAAGACAATTTCATCTTTTTCGATTTTTAATGCATGCAAGAGACCGGCATTCACAGTCCTGATTTCTGCATGGCTCATCGAGCGTGCGAGAATTGCATCCAAGAACCAATCTTTTGTCATTGCCCCCAGTGTAGCAAGATTCCTGGAGGACGTGAAAAAATCTTTTTCGGGGACCGAACACGTTGGCCGATTTTACCCACGGCGAAAAATGGAGTCAAGTGGACATCGAACGTTACGGAGATTGCCATCGATATGCCACGGTGATGGCTCACAATTTCTCGACGAAATTGCTTATTTTCGACGACATATTAGGAGAAGACGAAGAAGAAATTAGTGGTTTATGCGCAAAGGGCATCATCATAATGCCAATGTCATTTACATCGCCCAAAATTTATTTCAACAAAGTAAAGTCCATCGCACCATAAGTCTCAATGCTCATTACGTGGTCTTGTTTAACAGTCCTAGAGATATATCACAAGTGCAAATGTTAGCCAAACAGTTAAGAACACCTTGGATGACTCATGCGTAAGACGATGCCATTCAAACCCATCAAACCTATTTACTCGTGGATTTAAAACCCACCCACCTCCGATTATTTGCGAATTCGTACCCATCTGTTTCACCACTGGTGCCAAGATGTAGGTCCTGTCGTGTACACGTCCCCCTCGAGTAAAGAAAAAAAACCTATAAAAACCTCGGACACTTTTGGTCTGTCTCACACATCGTCAATATGACGTCCCTTCAGTCTCATCTTCCCGTCAAATTGATTCGTGCCTTGTACGGCATCAGTCGCGAAAAAATCCACAAATAAGTGCTTGTGTCTTAGAAGCCAGTCTTAGAGAAATCTTACGATGGTTTACGGTGACAGCACGTCAATTATTGCAAGGCATCATTTACACCCCTCATCAAACCAAACGCTTTATTGAGAGAAAGAAAGTAACCTTGACGCAAATGGCAGATCTCCGCATCGATACTCGAACCAAAATGTAAATCATTTTGAAACCTGGAGGTAGCGGTTCTCTAGGAGGTGTCATCATTTGCTCCCTCTTAAAATGGGATCCCAATACCACAAAAGTGATCCCCAACAGAAAGCCACTTCCCGACCCCAACGGACCTAGAAAATAAAAAGAGCAGTGGTGTCAAAACCATGTTACAATCTCAGAAAAAGAAAAATCCCAATAAAAAGAAAAGCCCCATGAAAGGACCCCAGAAAAAGCTTCTGCCCGCAAGAGAGGCACTGCGGCCAGGACGCAACCTTACATCCTCAAACCATGACCTGCAGCGACGGTAACCGCGTGTCCAGTAGCCTTAGGTTTTTCCACTTCTCCGTTGCTGGTGATGACAACCAAACCCAATTTGACACCCATCTTTCCTAATTTGACGAGGAAATGGAAACCCGTTTCTCCAGGAACTTCTCCTCCAGCGGTGACACCCTCCACCTCTTTAGCTGCTACGGCAGCTGCTCACAAAGTACCTGCCCCCAAAATCAAAGTCCAAGAGAGATCGGGTATGTTGCAGAGTTTACTGGATTTCTCCAAGCAAGAACTGTCCCGATTTAGTCCATTGTGAACCCCTCAACGTCGAGTGATGCCTGCTATGAAAATGATACGACGAACAGACAATCAGTGGCGACACATAGACTATAAAAAAGACCTGGGGTAAACCATGGGTATCAGTGTTTTTGTACTCCTGAACGCAAAAGGATGTCACCTTCCAGAAGTGCACACCGCCACCATCGTCGTTCTCCTGTCGAAAATAAAGGAAAGGACAGACTCGTCGTTTGACCTGGCATCAGAAAAAACGCCTAACCATGCATCAACGTCGACCGCAGAAAAGACCCCATCGTCCAAAATAAGGGGAGCAAACAAAGGAGAGGATTTCTTTGTGTGATAATGCGATAACCAGAGAGTTCGTCAAACAAACTGGTCACACACCCAGCCAACTATATCAAAAATACTACTTCCAAAACAAATAAGATAAAAGGATGTGTGCCAAGTCATTGACGTCAGTGTAATTTGTGTGCTCCTGAACGCAAAAGATGTCACCTACTAGAAGTGCAGACCACCACCATCCTCGTTCTCCTGTCCAAAAAGGAAAAGGAAAAGGAAAAGGACAGTCTCGTCGTTTGACCCGGCATCCGAAAAATTGCTTAGCCAAGCATCGATGTTTACCACAGAAAAGACACAGTCGTTCAAAGAAAACGAGGAGCAACCAAAGGGAAGGATTGTTTGGCGATATAGAAAAAAGTCATCACATTTTTGACGAAGCGATAGTCAAAGAGTTCGTCAAAAAGACTTGTTAAAAACTTTTCGAACTACTCCAAAATATAAGATAAAAGGGCGTGTACCAAGTCATCGACGTCAGTGTATTTATTGTGTGTGCCCCGGAACAAACAAAGTTGTCACCCCCAGAAGCCATCCCTCTTCTAACCCCAAAACAAATCATTCAAACTACCTCCAAAGACGTCGTAGATACTGTGTACGAATGTGGTCTGAATGTCAGGAAAGGAAAGATATCTTTGTCGCAACTTCAGAAAGACTACTTAGCCAAGCATCGACACGTTCTTCTCCAAATGGTAAAAAAGAAAATACCTATCGGTCAAAAGAAAAAGATGTGGGTACAACGCGGAAGATTTGTGCACCTGTTGTTAGCACCCTTGCTGAAAGGAACATTGGGGACAATAATTACAGGACTCATGACGGGACCTGCTTCACAAATGATGGGTCAAATAATAAAAGAGGTTCAAGAAGATAAAAGGGGCTTCTGGGGTCAAAAGATCTCAGACGTGACCTTTGGAATCTGATGGAAGGACGAAAGCTGACATTAGTGCCTTACAAACGATGGATGAAATTCCATCGTTGGCAAGAACAATGGACCCCACATTTACCTCCCAATCCTCATTTGACCGAGATGTCCCAGTTACAACACAAATTACAATCGTTGATGGATCGCAGCGAAACGGAAAAATCGCGACGGTACGGTCAAGTGTTGCAAGGACTTCAACTATTTCACCAGAAAGCTTTAGACGAAACACCTCGATCGACTTTGAAAGATTTTAAGACCCTGATGAAAAGTCCATCACCACCACCACCACCCCTGGTGACCAAGACAGATGCAGCCCTACGGAAGCTTGAGGAAGAAGAGGCGCGAGAAGTCTTTCAAACTCCGTCAGCAGCTTCCATCCCTAGTAAGATTGTAGCGTCCTTGTTGACCCCTTTCCCCACAGCACAACGAGAAGAAATCAAAGCTTGGGTTAAAAGATGATGTCCACTCCTCCTGCGATAGAAGTGAAAAAGAAACAAGAGAAACCAGAAGTGAAAAAAGAAAGAAAGACAAAAGCAATCCCATTATCGCCACCATCACTACCCTTCGACTTCTACTCCCGTGGAACATCGGACACTTAAAGCCGTTTCCAACACCACCACCTCACCCCATCCGGAGAAGCATCAATGAAGAGTTGGTGACTTATTAAAGAGAGAGTCCTGATGGAGAAATTGTTTGCCAGCATTTACTGCGATCCAGCCCATCCTGCGTGATACGGAGGAATTCAGAAATTCTATCGTGCTGCCAAAACCCGACTCAGAAGTGTCCGTTTACCTCAAGTGCAACGATGGTTACAAGAACAAGCCACGTACAGCTTACACAAACCCACTCGACGAAAATTTTCCAGAAATCTCACCCGAGTGGAGTTCATAGATCATCAATGGCAAGCCGATTTAGCCGATGTCTCTCATTTGGCCACCTACAATCGTGGCTATAAATATTTGTTTTGTGTCATCGACGTCTTTTCCAAATTTGCCTGGGTCGTGCCATTGACTGCCAAATCGAGAACTGAGTTAGTACAAGCCCTAAAACTGGTGTTGAAACAAAGCGGTCGTCACCCTCTTCAATGGCAAACCGACATAGGCACCGAATTTCTGAACCAAGTTTTCCTAAAAGAATTGAAGAAACGAGACATTCATTTTTTCACCACCGAGAATCCCGAAACCAAAGTCAGCATCGTGGAACGTTTTCAACTCACCTTGAAGAACGCATGTGGAAATATTTTACGCATCAACACACTCTCAAGTACATCGACGTATTACCGTACCTGGTCAAAGCGTATAAGCAATCTTACCATCGGAGCATCAGATCTGTCCCCCACCCCCCAGAAGTGACTCCCGACAACGATGTGACCGTCTTTGAGAGTCTGTTTGGTACGTCCACGGCTGTGGCTGTCCCCAAGAAAGGTGGAGTGTTGACGACCGGAGATTGAGTGCGTATTGGCAAAATCAAACGCACCTTCGACAAAGGTTACTTACCCAACTGGACTACCGAATTGTTTCGGGTCACTGGAAGAGTGCGTGGCCGTCATCCTGCCGTCTATAAATTGGAAGACATGAACGGGGAAGTGTTAAAAGGAACGTTTTACTCGCCCAAGTTACAACGCGTGACAAAAATGGAAGACTAAGTGTACCACATCGAAAGCATTCTCGATCAAAGAACCGAAAAGTGGAGAAACGTCGTGTCAAAGAAGTCAAAGTACATTGGAAAAGATATCCTCCGAGTTTTAACTCTTCGATCGACACCTCGCATGTCATTGACTATAAAAACAAGTGACCATCATGCTCTTCAACACTGCCTCAACCACTACAGTGACCACTCATTTTCCGAGTTCTTCTCTGCAAGATCTACAAAAGCAACCCTTGTGGGTGTGGTGTGGAGAACGTGTGCCTAAAACGCAAATCGTGTTTTCTGCCAGATCTTTGTGTTGTATAGTGTTATCGGTACTGCCATTGCCAATTTGAGTTTGCAACAAGGAGACAAACAATTGTGGACCATTTTACTGAGCAGTTGCATCGGTTACCTTCTCCCCATTCCTTCCATGAAATACTCTAACGGTAACAACGGGAGTCTTGCGCCAAACAGTCACCCTCCCAACAGTCAAAATAACGACAACAATCCTCTTTTAGACACTCTTCTGACCTCCACTGACCCCTCAGACAGCAGATCTCTGGAATTATGAATAACCAATTTTACTTAACTTTACCTAGTGACAGTTCCATGGATGAATTCCCCACAATACTTTGTGCTGTTTCACGGCCAAATTACCTTAGGCCATCCAATTGGATCACGAAGCCGGTTGGGAAGTGGTTTTGATCGAAATGATTCACCCTACACAAATCAAAAATATCGCTGAAAATCAAAACACTCTTGAGGTCAAAGTTCTGAACGACAAAGTACAAAAATACTTGAATGAAAACGAAACTATAGATATCTCTATGAAACGACCAGTGTCGCCTGATACTCCACGGTACATCTATATGTTGAAAATTCCTGCAGTTTATTATTTTAGCGGTGGACACGATTGCTTCTAAATTCAATGCGCTGTTTGGCAAAGCCTTGGACAAAACGAAACGAAGTGTCACCATCGAGTATTATAAAGTGGCTCGTCGCCTGCTGATGAAATTTTTTTTATGCCAAAACGTTGTCCATTACATTTTGTTCTGAATTGTGTGACATTTTGGGTGAGACCTCAAGATGGTCAAGGGTCCACCCATACCACCCGTCAACAACAACCTGAATTTTGCAACGTTCTTTTTTTGTTACCCTGTAGAACTGAACCAAGGATTAAACTTGATCTTTGTGTACTCTGTTGTGGTGGTGTACAACGTGGTGTGACACACCGTTACTGCGAGTCATTCCTTTCAAAGCAGATTCTGCCACGACCAATGACGAGAAAAGTGGAAACACCTATCAGGTTCACCACGAATTTGTAAATCCTCATTATTTGCCCGTCAGTATTTTGACAGTGTCAACATTGGCATAAAAGGAGATCTGGGACAAAATATTCCATTCACCAAAGGGAAAGTCACAGTGAAACTCCATTTTCTAAAACTATTCTCTAACGACTTGTAAGTCATGTATCCTGTGTACCGAGGAGTCGCTCGACAGCGAGGACATGGTTTAGGAGATATGTTGAAATCGGCCTTTCGTTCGGTGGCCCTGGTTTTGAAATCGATGGTGACACAAAGTTTGCACGCCTTGAAAGATGCAGCTTTGACGCAAGGCAAAGAATTTCTTCAAAACGTCATAATCGACAAAAAAAAAACCCCAAAGAAGCTTTCTTGAGAGCCGGCAAAAATGTCTTGCTTCAAACTGGCAAAAACATTTTGGGCCGACGAGAAACTCCTATAAATGCTCTGGAAGCTACCCAGTCAGACATTCCATCTTCCCTGACGCCACAGCAAGAAACAAGGCAGAAAGAGACAACGTAGACACCCCTTCAGATTACTTCGCACACACAAAGCTAGAAAGACCAAGAAAAGAAGAACTGTCCGATAATTAGACGGTTTTGATTATTAAATAACAGAGAGAAAATGATGCACGGAGAGTCTTGGGAATGTTCCAAGTCGGAACTGGATCTGTTTGCCATTCCACCCACGATGATAACGATGCAAGAATCCCAATGGGTAGAATTTCATCCCGTCTCCTCTTTGACGACCTCAGCCCCCATCGAATTTGAAATCAAAGGACAATCCGAAGATTTACATCGATCTGAATAGCAGTTACTTGTACCTGAAAGTCAAAGTGATCAGAACGGACGACACCGCTCCGGGGGCCGATGCTAGAGTAGATCGTGAACATTCCTTGTTCAGCGAAGTGGATTTGTACTTGAATAACAAACTAGTCTGCAGCAGCATGGATACTGACCCTTACCGAACGTACCTGGAAAATCTCTTGAGGTAGGGAAAAGATGCAAAGGACACTCATCTGGATGCTTGCGTCGTATGGAAACCTGACACAGCAGGCAAGGACAAGTTTAACGATACCGTCCTTACAGCGGTTGGCGATCCTCATAATGTGGGTTCTAATGACCGTCGAAAGAAAATCATGCAAGGATGTAGTTTAGAACTGATGGATCGTTTGCATTTGGACATGTGGTTGCAAGAAAAGTATTTGATGAATGGAGTGGATATCCGCTTGAGACTGAAGCGTAGCAGTACCATTTTCCATTTGATGGCCAATGCCAACGAGTACGATTCATATAAGCTACATTCATTTGCTTAACATGCTACTACTACTACTACTACTACTACTACTACCATTTTTATGTCCTAAGCCTAATTATATTCATTGTATTAAATTGTTGCACACGGATCTTGTCAGCATGGAAATATTTGGGATAATTATTTAGTCTAATAAAACTGGATCGACGTTGTCTCAGTGGTTGATGTGAAAAACTCGCTAATCCAGGGGTATGTGGCCAGACTAGCCAGCTTAGACTGCCCAGGTGTATCTATGGAAAAAGCGTGTTATTCTCATGATTCGAAACTAAATAGTTTTTCATTTTCTAATCTGCCGTTAAAGTCAATGATTCAGTTAAACTATATTAATCTATAGACGGAAGTCGTTATAGTCATGGATAATATCGCCTTTGCACCCTTAGAAACAATAACATTAGGACTAATCTCTTCCAAAGATTATTTTTAAAAATATAAATTTATGACGTAAAAACTTTTAAAGTTTCGCTACCAGAGGTTTCTTTTATTGACGGCATAGAGGCCGACGGCAAGAAGTCTTTTTTCTCGACTGTCACTGTTCTAGATTTCGTCAGCTGGCTGTAGGATTCCAGAGGCCTGCGTGTCGGGGCGATAAAAGACATCCTGCTCAGAGTCTCAGATTTCATTCTTGTGCCAGTCCAAGCGCTCGAACGGAAGCGGGATATGGTCTGCAGCACCGAGTTCCCTTCCTTCATTCTTAAGCTAGAAAATCAGGAAAAACTTTAATCAACGTTTTATTATTAGGATTAAACTGTAAAGCATGTTCCTGCAACAAAAAGTGAAAAAAAAAAAAAAACCTTTAAGCGACCTGAACCTCAAATACCTAGTCGTAGTATGTTAGTTGTAGATACCACCACACGTACCGTGAAGTCAACAATGTCTGGGTACATGGGCACCCGCACATAGGGGCAAGGGGGGCACGTGCCTACCCCACGGGATTTCACCTCTAAACATGTTTTGGATTACATCTGAAAACTTAACAGCTGACCACTACATGTTTGCCTCCCCCCTCCCCGGAAACATTTCTGCGGGCGCCCTTGTCTGGGTAAACTGAAAAATAAACAAACGAGGAAACCATAAACATCGAAAAGTAGTGTGAGCAATCTCAGGGGGGGGGGCCTATGGGGCGTGGGTGGAGGTGGGATGCCGTTGGTCATGTGAGATTGCATATAAATGCAATATATATATATATATATATATATATATATATATATATATATATATATATATATATATATATATATATATATATATATATGCTAGGGTCGCGCTCACATATAATATTCTAACAGTCAGCCTGGCACATACGGCTGTATATATTCGACCCGTAATGAGCTCGAGTTTGGGCAAAACAAAGTGCTGAGTGAGTATTCGAGCTGCCTAGATGTTGATGCCAGACGATTTCTCACTTTGTGCGAGACCAATACCTGTTAAGTAAATAAGATGATAAGAGATAAACATGATAAATTATGAAACATAAAAACCCCAAGTGCATGTTTATAATCTCGGGAAAACGACTCTTATTCTCAAAACCCTCACATCACTAGGTAAACATGTAACTAATTAGTACTGTTTTAGTCCATAACATCAGACTGGATGAACAAAACTGGGTTTTATATATGCTAGACACGGAAATAGATCACCATCGAAGTGAAAGTCATAGCTTCAGATATTCTGCAAAATTAGTTAGATAATGAGGAGAGAGGGTATAGGGCCAAAATACTAAAGCCATTGACTTTGAACTGATTAACCGGTTTTAATCCACTTTAAACAGGTTAACAATGTTTCCGGGATTATTCAACAATCATACGGCTACCAACCAATTTTTTTAAAATAATAAAAATCTCCCTGATCACCCCATTCCTATCCCGTAAAATTGTATAAAGAGCCCCACTGACTCAGCGTTTTTTCTTTAGAAGTTCTTTAGGATCAATGTCACAACGGTCTCATAAGCTTTGGAGGACCAATTAAACAGCATTTTTTTTAATAAGCTTTGGAGGAATAATTAAACAGCATTTTTTTTTCATAAGCTTTGGAGGACCAATTAAACAGCATTTTTTTTTTCATAAGCTTTGGAGGACCAATTAAACAGCATTTTTTTTTCATAAGTTTTGAAGGACCAATTAAACAGCGTTGTTTCAAGTTTTAAGGGCAAATTTAACATCGTTTTTAAATAGGATTTTTAGGCCCAATTTAACGGCCTTTACGATAACATTTTAATGACCAATTTAACATAGTTTTTCATACATTTTTGGACCACCTAACCACCTTTTGTTTATTTTTCTTCATTTAGAAGACCACTGTCCCATCATTTTTTTCATAAGATGTTATGGACAAATATATAACCTCTATGCCAAAACGACACCACAGCCACTTAATTTTTTTCAATATATGTTGTTGTTTGACAGAATTTTGAAACATTTTGGCACAAAATATTAACTTTAGGGTCAACTGCAAATTTGACCCTAAATAACCTTAGGCCAAATACATTCTTGTGTCTCAAAATATTATATGAAATATCAGGCTATTTTCCATGAGTCACCGGCCTAACCAAAACATTATTCATCGTTCTGTAAACAAAAATCAAAATGTGCTCTAATTGGTTAATACGGTGAGCACTGAAGCAACTTCATGGCCATTGCATAGGTCAGAGTGGTCCAACTACAGGCCCGTGGGTCTTTTTTGTGGCTCAAGCTCCTTAAAATGTTAGTTCTATAATTATAGTATAATTACTATAATATATATCATGTATGGCCCACGAATTGTATGGTTTTGGTCGTTGTTGCCAACAGTGTTGAAAATGTTGGACCACCCTGGCATAGATAATTGATATGCGATGGGAGTACGCATTTCAAGACATTAAATACATGGTAATTACCGAATTATTATTATTAAATATGCTATTATTCTACAGTATTTCTGGAAATGGATTAACTTTCTTGATTAATAGACTTACCTCTTATGACTATTTCGATGTATCTTATTAGTCACTCACACTGATTACTACATGTGTGTTTGTTTTCAATATATAACACATACTCCTACAGCAATAACTACGTCAACCATCAAGTAATGTATGTTGTAGCCATGTGAGTTAGTCCGTCTTCAGTCCTATCGAAGCATATTCATGGCTTCCATGATCCATTCTTTTCCGAACATTTTCAATTTGTTGATCGAGTTGAACTTTGTGATGGTCCTTTATCTTTGTGGCGTTACCTTCCCTGGTGATTTAGAAATCTTCACATTATGGTCAGTTTTATATTCACCACTTTCCATTTATTTTGCAACGAAATTAAAATTTTCCTAAGCAGTTTTTTTCAAGTTACTTTCAAATTATTTTCAAGAAACATTTAAGTTATTTTTAAGTTACTTTTAGATTATTTCCAAGTTATTTTCATGTTAGCTTTAACTTCTTTTAATATTATTGACTTTCTAACGTAACTAGCACCTCGTTCTCTTCGATGACGCTTGTTTTCCTTGATAAACATAATTTTATAAAAGCCATCATGCAATCCGAAATAAGTAATTCAAATGTATGAGGTAAAAACCAGTAATAAATCTAATTCCTTTTGTTGTTAAGAAGTAATCACCCTTCAACGCCTGTAATCTGATGACGTCATCAACTGGAAGGTATTTACTCATCAAAAATGTCACTTCTGATATGATTTCATCCAACAAATCTTGTTGTACACCATATTCTCCAGTTTAACTGATGTTGCCAAAGTTTTATATTACACGTTGTTTCACATATTTGCAATGTATCATCACA
Source organism: Megalonaias nervosa (assembly GCA_016617855.1). Classification (NCBI taxonomy): domain Eukaryota; kingdom Metazoa; phylum Mollusca; class Bivalvia; order Unionida; family Unionidae; genus Megalonaias; species Megalonaias nervosa. The sequence goes on along the minus strand of JAECUM010011127.1, from coordinate 18,573 downwards.
ATCAAGTTTGAAAGAGTAGTTTCTGTACAACTCTAATGGCCTGTATGAAAATAAACATCCTATGTGTAATATATTGTAATATATTTCTATCTCGTTAACTAAATTTTATTCACTTATCAGCCGGTGCACCATTTGGTTACAGCGATAAAGTGTTCTACTACTTTTTTTGTTATTGTTTTGGGTGGTCTTTTTATATTTGTTATTTATTTTTTCTGATTTATTATTTTTGCTTAGTTTTTTGGTGGGGTGGTTGTTGTTGTTTTCCTGTTTTCTATTGCATTTTGCTATTTTTGTTTTGTTTTGTTTTTGTTTTATTTCTAAATCTAAAATCCATGACTTATTGATATAATATAATCAGCTCTAATATTTTTCTATATTTTTTTTGCTTAGGCCAGTGGCCGGTGCTTTTGAATTAAAAAAAAATTAAGGATGGGTACGGGCGTGGAATAGGATATGGTCAGTTGACCTAAAAGTTAGACGTTTGTGCGAATAATTTTCAAAACATTAGTTCAAAATTAGGTGGCTGGGATAAACGACCTTAGGGTATAAATTTGTGTTCAATGGTTTTCCATAATATTCGTGAGGACTACTACACCGGTTTAAAGCGAAATAATACTGGCTAACTCGTTTAAACCAGAAAGTATCAATTAAGGGTTTTATGTAAGAATACTTTTTATATTACATCATTTTATCTCTGTATAGTACTTTTTCTATAATACTACTCGCTTATCCCCGGGGGACCAGCGGCGATTCAGTGGTTAGCGTGCAGGACTCTAGACCAAAAGGTTGAAGGTTCAAACCCTACCATCTGAACAACCCGGATTGGCTACTGTAGTGTCTATGGGCAAGGCATTAATAATCCACTAGTGCTGCTGTTCCACAGCAAACACTAAACCAAACCATAACCCAAGGACCAGAGAGAGAACAAGAATAAACAAAGTGTGTAAACACTTAATTACGATCTATTTTTAAAAGAAGAAACAAATTGTCCTCCATCACCCGAAAACTAGAATATATCTAACACAAGATAGGCCAAGATTTTTGTTTTGTACATCTACATTTTTGTAACTCTTGGTACATGATTGTCTCTATATTATGTGTAGTTGTTATTCACGACAATAAATTGTAATAGTCATCTATAATCAATACATAAATAGTTAATTTTTGTTCACGGGTATAACATTATATTTTAAGTTATTAGTTAGTACAGGTGGGTTCTTAGAAGAATTAAGTGATTTCTCAACGGATAGGTTAGGTCACATGAATAGGTGTATTGAAATATTAGAGTGAGTAGGAAGATCTGTCACGTGGGGTATATTGCGACATATAGTCGTAATAGACTCTTGAAGGTGCATATAAAGAGCGCACTAAGCAATCAGATTCATTTCTATTTTGGATTCATTCTTTATTGGATTCATTCCTTTACTGGATTATTATTTCATACGTTGAAATCAGTCTGCAGATGTGTTTGATGTTGTGTTTATATAATTTGAGAGGAAACATTTGTTAGGATTATTAACTCGAATTACAAAGTGCTTATTGGACTAGAACATTAATCTGAGACTATCGTGGTTTATTGATGGGAGTTCTGGACAATGCCATTGTGATAAGTACATTCGAGGTTCTGATATTCATTCGGAACATTAGATTCTTTTGGACTTGAATAGAATTTTTAGGATTATTTTGGATTAGCTTCACAATACTGTAAGTTCCTCTTACATATTTATTTTATTTTATTTGTTAAGTTTTATAAACGTATTGGTTTTGCTTCTGCCTGTTACTGTTTATGACCATATAGTCGTAACACTCTCCCTCCGAAAGGAATGGATATTACAGGTTCACAGAATGGTCGTATAGATACGTACTGAGAATAACCTTTGCTGAGCAGCTAACTCAGGAAATATGGGAATAATGACCAACGCTGCTGATGCACGTTTTTAAAATATCTTATCTTAATTATACAGAAAGCCAATAAATAATGCACAATAAAGGAAACAAAATTATTATACTAACTTTTCTCGAGACTTAAGAAATGCATTAGCAACATCTGCAGTGAAAACAATAATTTACCACCCTTGGCGCGAATGATGCTATCATAATATGGCTGGTATCTGCATAAAATATGAGACCATATGTATGGACTTTTGGTAGTTACGGTGTTTCTTTCAAATATTTTACAAAGCGAGTAAAAAACAAATGTTGCATGTGTTGCTCGAAAAAGCAGATGGCAACTAAACTTACCCGGGTGTTTCTTGACTATTTGTATTCCAACGAGATATGCTTTGCTTAGTTATTCTTGATTTGGACCGAGTGATTTGGATGGACTGTCGATGTACTTTCTTATGAAGAGCTTCCTTTAGGCCAGGTTGTTCTAATGATGACGCACTTTTCTTCTTATTTAATTTCGACAGATGCCTTTCAGTTCTATGTGATTGACACAGGTCTTCCGGAGATGTTTTTCTCTCGCTAGAGGTCATCTGATCGTTGATTGGTGGAAGCCATAGATTGTTTCCGAGAACATTCAGCAAATCTGTTCATATATTAATATAGCATAAAATATTAAAGCTAGCTGGAGAACGGCAGCAAACATATATATTATGTTTATAAACGTACCACTTAAGCTTGATATAGATGTAACTTATATTTCAGAGAGTATGGCATTGATACTTTTGAATGTTGGCACTGCAACACGCAAGGGGTCTCACTAACAACCGAATGAAGCAACACCTTTTAGTACTACAATACGCAAGAGGCCTCACTAGCAAACGAATTAAGTAACACCTTTTAGTACTGCAATACGCAAAGGGTCTTACTACCAACCAAATGAAGCAACACCCGTTAGTACTGCAACATGCAAGGGGCCCCAGTAACAAACGACTGAAGCGACACCTTTTAGTACTGCAATACGCAAAGGGGCCTCACTAACAAACGGAACATGCAAGGGATCTCAATACCAACCGAATAAAGCAACACCTTTTTGTACTGCAACATACAAGGGGTTTCATTACCAACAGAATGAAGCAACACCTTTTTGTACTGCAACATGCAAAGGGTCTTACTACCAACCGAATGAAGCAACACCTATTAGTAGTGCAACATGCAAAGGGTCTCACTAGTAAACGAATCAAACAACGCCTTTTAGTACTGCAGCATGAAAGGGGTCTCACTATCAAACGAATGAAGCAACACCTTTTAGTACCGTAAATACGCAATGGGCGTCACCAACAAACGAATGAAGCAACATCTTTTAATACTACAACATGCAAGGGGTCTCACTACCAATCGAACGAAGCAACACCTTTAAGTACTGCAGCACGCAGGGGGTCTCACTGCCAAACGAATGAAGCAACACCAACGCGAATCAGGCTTGAGATCTATAAATAACTTTATGAGCACATATTCAAGAGACTCTAATTTCACACTTGAATTATTTTTCTTGCTTCACGTTTTATGATGAGTAATTCAGGCCAAACACCACCATAAAGACCCAAAAACCTAGTACAACGAATTATTCCCATCTCAAACACCAACAAAAAGACCCAAATACCTAATACAATGAATTATTCCCATCTCAAACGTTAGAACATCCTGAAAATACCCTATGTTAAGAAATTAAGAGTCCATTTCAAAAAACTAATCCAGGCTACAATAGTCTCATGAATGCATTATGAAGTTTACACCTTGTATTTGGCTAATTACTACGGTCTGAGAAATATCTTCCCAACATCCACTCCCTATAATCAGAGAAATAACAACTAAACTCTAAGGAAGCTATATACAGAGACATGAATACACATAGCACATAGCCTGGGTTTGCTATAGGTCTGGTGAAGAAAATCGATGAATAACTGTCGCCCGAATTTCTATTTTAGAAGTCAGACGGGAGGGTTGTTTCGCTGTTAAGCCCGTTTGCTATTGTGCAAAGAGTATGTGAGATTTCTTTCCCATAGAAATGATAGTTAGGACACGATGCCCTTATTGGTATAAATGTACCTAAAAATGTGTAATGTGGTTAGATGGAATCTTCGGTTTATGGTTACAAAACGGGAACCTCAACGCTAACAAATTCAACATGGGACAATAATCATAATTGGATAATGCATTTTGTTTAAGGCCAGTGAGGACAACACGAATATAAAAGCACGTCATTCCAGTATTTTACAGGTATTAGTGCTCCGACAATTACTATTTTAGGTCAAACAAATTTGACTGCAGCTTTCAACTGACGAGATGTCGATTAAGTTAGATAGTCATCATTACACACCATCTTACAGTGTAGTTATTACTACCGATCGTTCTTCTGATCCACTTTTCATTGTCAGCATTACCACCACAGTGTAGTTATTACCATCGATCGTTCGTCGGATCCACGTTACATTTTCAGCATTACATACCATCTTACAGTGTTGTTGTTACCACTTTTAATTGTCAGCATTTAATTCGTCCTAACTTTTTAAAACAGAAATATGACCTCTATGACCCTGTTTAAGTAAACAGGCTGCAGCACAATGACCAGGCTGTGTTTGTTGTTATATCGGGGGGAAGTGTGTTTTCTATATTCAGGATTAAGATGATATGCAGCTTAGTTACAAAATCTAGGATTAGTTCATTTTGACCACTTTTTTGTATGAAGCTTAATTATATATCCGATCAGGTCATGTGACCGATCTTTGGTATGCAGCTTAATAACAAGAGCGCAGATTAATTCATTTTCACAAACGTTTGCTATGAAACTTAATAGCAACATTTCAGAATAGTTCTATTGTATATATTTAATTGTATTTACTTGGATTTGAGTTCAGGACTTTCGTTTCTCCATTGAAAATTATACTGTCTACCAGTTTTTTGCCACGATATTTACTTGAACTTAGGTTCAAGGCCTTGACTTATTTATAGTTTGATGTAATTTATCATTAAGATGATTGAGTTTTTCTTCAGAAAATGCTGTATTGACATGGGTCAAGTGGGGATGAATATAAAATAGAGTTTTGTCAGCGAAGTCTTTATTCCTATACAAATATCAGTCTGTAGGAATCTATGATCAGAGTCTATTTTTGTGTTCAGATATAATTTAAGAGGAATCATTTCTTTAAAGTATTCCATGGAATTACAAAGTGCTCATTCACCTTTCGGACTAAAACACTCCTTTGGGATTATTGAGGACTCATTCAAAGACATTCATGATTGTATCATTGCGATAGAGCAATACTAATGGTACATCATCACATTCAAGATTATTGGAATTCGTTTGGAACATTCAGTAATTTTGTACTTGTTTTAAAACAGTTTGGATTATTTGGGATTTAATTCACAATACTGTAAGCTCCTCTTTAATGTTCATGTTTTAACCTAGAGAATTAAACTATTTGTTGACTTTACAAAACTAATTGGTTATTCGTGTTTCTGATACTCACTTAAGACCATAGAGTCCAAGCAGAAATTGGGGTCTTCTCCTGGATCCAGATTTCTTCAAAGTCTTTCAGATATTTTAAACAATTATCTCTAACATTTAAATTAACTTTATTTCGGAATGCTCGTGGTCCCTGGTAAAGATTTCAGTTTCACATATTTTATAAATATTTAGTGAAACCAGCAGTCTTTCACAATATTCCGTGACTCAATAGTTTCATTTGTCAATACGTCTTCCTCTCAGCAGTTTGTTTTTAAACAGCCATCTCGGTCTCATACGAGTACTGACAGATCTCAGCCTGGCACAACTTTCAGAAATCAAACTACTGATAAGATTGAACAGAAATCCTTATCTTTTCCTGTGTGTAATTATTGCAAGAAGAATGGACACATTATTACTGATTGCTGCAGATTGAAAAATAAGCAACAGAATAAAGACAAAGCTATTCCAAATGCTCCTATTTCAAGGAGGTCAAGATCACGGTTTCGTAATGAAAGCAATGCACTCGTGTTTGGTCAAACAAACCAGGAATTCAAAAATATTAAAGAATCAGAAACAGAAACTTTCCCATCCACATCCACATGAAAAGATTGGACTAAAACAGCAAATAAGTGAATATGAGCATTTTTCCTAGATCTTCCGAAACGAGTAAGTAACATCTACTGTGACGTTGAAATTGTAGATTAACACCTGTGAAACAGTTTCATTATAATATGAATCTTCTATAGCAAGAATATTTGAAAAAAGAACTTCGATATTTGCTTGAGAATGAATTCACAGAACCTAGTAATATTTATTGGAGTTGAATACTTGTGCCAAATATGTCACCAAGACTGACCTTTTAAAAGAATTCTGGCAAATTCCATTGACGGAAGAGAAAACAAAATTTCGGCATTTGCAATTCTATTCAGACTTTATCAACATAAAGTGATGCCGTTTGGTATGAAATATTATCCGTCAACTTTCCAGCGTTTTAATTATCATGATAACATTTGATCTAGATAAGCATGACGCATAAATCGATGACTTTGTCATTTACGACGATACATGGAAAGATCATTTGGAAACCATTCGGAAATTCTTTGATCGTCTAAGTGATACAAAATGTGATAATTAATTTCGGTTGGAGTGAGTTTTGCCGTGCTTGTGTCACATTTTTCGAACATCTTGTGGGACACTGACAAGTTCAACTTGTATAAGTTTAGGTCAAGCCTATCTCAGAATCCCCGGTGCCTACCAGTAAAAAACATTCCCTGTGCCTATCAGTTAAAAGCAACTAGTGCGATTTTAGAGGCATGGCTGGATATTATCGGAAATTTTGCTCAAATATTTCCATAAGTACTGAACTCCTTAACAATTTGCTGAGTAAGAAATCCAGATTTCATTAATCTGAGAAATGTCATGAGGCTTCTGATAAATTAAGGACCATACATAAGACAGCTCTTTCAGCTCCAAACTTCAGTCAATCATTTACCATGTCTGTTGATGTAGGGGTTGGTGGAGTATAAAATACCAAAATGGTGTGGATCATCAGTTTGCTATTTTCTAAATAAAATTAAGCAAACACCAGAGAGTAAAACACTACTTTGTGATTATTGAGGACTCATTCAAATACATTCGGGATCATATCCTTGTGATAGAGCAAGACTGTTGGTAAATCAACACATTCAGGATTATTAGAATTCATTCGGAATATTTTATACTTTTGGGCTTGTGATAGAACATTTACGATTATTTGGAATTTCATTTACAATACTTAAGTTCCTCTTAAAATTTCACTTTGTAACGTAAAGAATTAAATTAATTATTTGCTAAATTTACAAAACTTGTTTGTTTGCATCTTTCTGATACTTAGTTTAAGACCATAGAATCATAAAAGTGCATTTTGACAAATATTTGGCGTGTAGCTTAATAAAAACATCTCTGATTAAAATCATTTTGAGGAACGGAAGTGAGTATGCCGGATAATCAAGAGGCACGCTTTATACAGTGGTGTAGTATGATAGCATTCAAACATATTTGATATCTTGTTAGAGTCAAGCTCCACGCCAAATTGGTTCAAACCCAATCAGAACTCGAAGTTACAAACTGGTGTCATACATTTTCCGCTTAAAAGCGGCGTCCGAAGTGAATATAAGTCCGACATAATTGCAACTGCATGCGAAAAATCAACGTATTTAAAATGTTTGACTCTAACCCACTTTTCCAGGGATGATTTTGTATGTTATTAAAAATAGTTCTGAACAATTTCCGTAAAACCAGCAATCCTGCAACTAACATTAAACAGTAACACTGCTGTTGCTTATAATATGACCAACAAAAAAGGGCAACAGATAACAACAAAAAGTGGAGGAGCAGTACGTTTAAAGTCTTTTGTGCGCACTGTGGTAAGAAAACAACTGATGATGATGATGATGACGATGATGATGATGATGATGATGATGATCATCATCATCATCATCATCATCATCATCATCATCATCATCATCATGTCAATGATGATGATGATAATGGTGATTACTATGGTGGTAATAATAATAATAATAATAATAATAATAATAATAATAAATGAGTTGCGGAATCTGGGTACCTGAAGAGGTGATGTCAGTTGTAGATATCGATGCATGTTTCGGTTGCTTCATCACCGGACAAATGTTGTCATCTGAATTCAAGTTGCTCTCGCTGCTTTTATGAGACCTGTTATTATCAGAATCCGATTCGCTGCCCTGAACTTGCTCTTTTTCAGACGATGTGTATTCCGAACTGGCATCGTAGCCATTTAATTTAGTTAATTCGTCCTCTTTAGACATCTTTCTATCAGAGCCCTTACGGTTATCTTTACCAGAGGTCCGTTTCTTACCAGCCTTGCTTCTTCTGCTGTCTAAATCTTTATTGGAATTGACGACATTTTGAACGTAGGCTCCATGCCCAGAGACTGCCCTGTAACAGAGAGTGATTGGAATTGACGACTTTTTGAACGTAGGTTTGCTACAGAGAGACTGCTTTGTAACAGAGAGCGATTGGAATTGACGTTTTGAACGTAGGTTTCCTACAGAGAGACTGCTTTGTAACAGAGAGCGATTGGAATTGACGACGTTTTGAACGTAGGTTTCCTACAGACAGACTGCTTTCAAGCTGACTTAAGCATTCCATTATAATATTGATAATGTCAGCGATAGTTACCTGTTCGGAGACACGTGTAATTTAGAAAGTCCATTAATGGCAAGAAGGTTAGATGAATACGGGTTGACCTTCACAAGGACAAAGTTGTCTTATCTAGACTACACATATTTGTGGACAATGCCACACCTAGAGAAACTTAATGATCTAAAAAGTAGACAATAATATCTTATGAAACGAATACTTTCACGCGAATGACAGCGAAGTTGATATTGTTTCGTAATGTATGACATAGTCTTACGACTTAGAAATTCCGCTAGTAACAGATGACAGATAGAAGTATAAAGAAAATTACATCCGTTGATCATACAAATCCGTCTTCAGGACGAAGTTAAGACTTACATTGGACATTCGTACAGAAAAGAAAACTGAAAATGAAAACCACTTTCACGATTATCAGAAAGCAAAATGTTTCAAGAAAATCGTTTAAAATATTGAAACCAATCCTTTGATAACATAGAAGCGATCGAGAGCTATACCGGCATCTATACCACAGTTTTGTGGCCATGGTTCTAGTCTGAGCGATTTAGAACATTTCCAGAAACTAGTGAATGATCAATTTATTCAGCTAATGCTAAAGCGTCTAATACGTATATCTAAGGTAGGCGAGTTAAAGTCATGCACACATCATTCAAATATCAATTCCTGAAAACATCGTACGGACGGACGGACGTACGGACTGCTCATTTGTACCCAGATAAAACTTTCGTCAAGAGAAAATACTAGAAAAATAAAGAGCTGTTAGTGTTCAGGATATCACAGGATGTCACAAGATACCGTTCTATGACATTATTAGTCAGTATTTTAAGCAATGTTAAAAAAAGACAGGAAGTTGAGCCACACTGAATCCGTTTAAGTTCATGTCAGGATACTTTCCTGTTGCAATGTCATTCAGAAATTGTTGGAAGCAGAACCCATACATGATTGTAATTTGTTTCGAATAAACTTTCGATAGTAATTCACAGTGACACAATAAAAGTGAACGACTCACGCACATGTTATGTAGGAAGCAAGCTGCAAGTTTAGTCTCGGTAAGCTATGCAAATAAGATTCAGTCTGATTTGGAGGGGTGTGGGGCGTATTGAAAAAAAAAAACTGGGAAAATAAACTTCTCGCTTCTTTAGGAACAACTTTTATGAATGTCCAACCTTCTTCGAAAGTCCTCTTCCGAAGATGATGATGTATTACTGTAAGCGGACGGCAAACATGTCCTCGGTCGGACTAGCTTTTCTTTCTTTTGCCTTCTTCTCTTCCAGCGATTGTAGCGTTTATCAACCATCGCTTGAAAAAAGTAGTTTTCCCCCTCTGCTGGTGCTGGTGAAATAACTGAAAACAAGATCGTGCAAGTTGGAAATTCATTTCTTTCGGTCATAGCACTCTTATTTTAACATCTTTGGTAACAATAATTTTAAAGATCTTCATATCAAAGTATCATTAATTTGAATTTATATCTCTTTTAACACAACTATCAGCGATTACAGTAACATTGGATTTAATATTTCGTCCTGTTTGAACGGTGTATAGTGATAAAAACTATCTTTTAATGAAAGGACTGGAATTTAATTCTTGATGAAATATGTGCACTTCCTTTGCATTTTATACACATAGTGTATGCTTAAAACGTGTTCCCAATAAAAAATTTACACGTAAAATTAAGTAGAAAATAAATAGCCCATAAAACTGTGGGCGAATCATAAAATCCCATCCAACCACATCGTCAACAGAGTGCTACTCCTTTTATTTTGTTTCGTTTGTTTTCAAATTAAATATGACGTCTTTTTTTCTCTTTTACTGTTATGTATAATTAATTTGAATTGTTTGTTGACTTTTCTCAATGATTATATGTTATGTATATATGTATCTTGTAACTGACCTTTGTCTGAAATCAAATTAATGGTGTACCTGACCTGTGATATTTATTTTGTAAACAACAAAATACATAGCAAATATTTCTCTATGAGAATAGATTAAATATTCAGATCATTATTAATAGTAAACATGTTTACTTCGATTTGAGTTAAAGATACAGTCTTGATTTTGACCTGAGACTCTTACAGAATGCAAATTTCCTATTATGTTGACAGAGTATTTCCAGAAAATGGTAATTAGGTCAAGTAGAGGGGTATATAATCTTGGTAATTACAACATAGGTCAAGTAGAGGGGTATATAATCTTGGTAATTACAACATAGGTCAAGTAGAGGGGTATATAATCTTGGTAATTACAACATAGGTCAAGTAGAGGGCTATATAATCTTGGTAATTACAACATAGGTCAAGTAGAGGGCTATATAATCTTGGTAATTACAACATAGGTCAAGTAGAGGGCTATATAATCTTGGTAATTACATCATAGGTCAAGTAGAGGGCTATATAATCTTGGTAATTACAACATAGGTCAAGTAGAGGGCTATATAATCTTGTTAATTACAACATAGGTCAAGTAGAGGGCTATATAATCTTGGTAATTACAACATAGGTCAAGTAGAGGGCTATATAATCTTGGTAATTACATCATAGGTCAAGTAGAGGGCTATATAATCTTGGTAATTACAACATAGGTCAAGTAGAGGGCTATATAATCTTGGTAATTACAACATAGGTCAAGTAGAGGGCTATATAATCTTGGTAATTACATCATAGGTCAAGTAGAGGGCTATATAATCTTGGTAATTACAACATAGGTCAAGTAGAGGGCTATATAATCTTGTTTACATTAGGATTACTCTTTCTTGTCTTAACAGCCGAAAAAGAATCATTCTTATTGTTGTGTTCAGTTTTAAATTTGGGTGCATTTTTTTGTTCAGATTACTATTCAATAGTTGTAATTATGTCTATAGTTTCAAGAGCTGTTGAGCATTCTATTGAAATAGATTATTTATTACCTTTGTTTCCAGTTTCTATTAATTGCAGTACCAAATATAAACTTTTGCTTACGATTGCAAACAACAAGCTATTTAATACCAGAATAAGAAATATGACGTCATCAGCTAATTCAAACAGCCATCTTATTATACATGGCAATCATGCTGCTGCTTTTAAGTTCAAACAAATAGTTGGCAATATTTGTCAATCTTTGTTTAAAGAATGACTTTGTGGTACCTATTCCTCTATCGCTACCAGCACTTGTTCCTCTGCTTCACGTTAAACCTTTTACAAAATTTTGTTATGGTTAGACCAAAAGTTGCTCTTAACATATATATATATATATATATATATATATATATATATATATATATATATATATATATATATATATAGATATAGATAGATAGATAGATAGATAGATAAGTAAATGTTAGTAATTTTTCTTTGAACAATTGTTACACCTTTTTCACCCCTTCGCCTTTAGGTACCTTTTCTTTAACTTTAACAATTACGTTCTTAATATCTATCAATTTTTTTCTAAATCTCATAATTGTAGAACAGTATCTGATATCCTTTGATTTTGATATTTTGTAAGAGTTTTTCTTTTTAGTTTTATCTGCTTGTGTTTAATTTGTCTTCCTAGAGACAGCATCTAAGCTCCAGATGTTTTTACCCAACTCTTTGCCATAATAACATCTGTTGGTATAACACCATGCTGCCAGCACTAAAAATTAATCGATGCGTGCTCAACACCTTCTGGCATCGTCCTATGCTAGAGACTGCTATCGGAATGTAACCGTTATTATTATGATTCTTAGCAAGAATTTTATGACGCAGGATGTGTCTGACTTCTCCTTCATGCAAATTATAGGAGCGATGCACTCTCTCCACGCCATGCTATTTAAGTACGATTTAATTGCCTAAGTGCAAAATCGCTTGTCTTTTATGTAAAATCAATATACAAAACATCATATTCAATCCGTGGGCAATGCTTCCAGCTATGTGTAAAAGTCAGTATATAACTACCATATGCCATCAGACTTGTTGGCTAACTAAGCCTTATGTTTAAGTTAAAATTAATATATTGCATCATTATCAATCAGCTGACTAATGCTTCCTTTTACTGTAATATTAATGTGTAAGACACCATTATCATCTGCGAACTATGCTTTCAGTCTTGTGTAATATCAATATATAGCATCACTAAAATGTGCGGGGTATTCTTTCCGATTTGTGTAACAGCTTTTGTGTAATCATTCTAGTGAGCATCAATTATTAGTATAGTATAAGTTGGCATTGAACACCTCGTAAGTTTCTTCCATGGGTTACTCCAAGCTTTTTTTTATAATAAAATTGGCAGACAGACTTTCTTTCCTTAGATTGGGTTCATGGCAACGACGTCATCTCCGGTATACGGAAAGGTGCAGTGGAAAAGCATATGATGTTATCACAGCTCCCTTACGGTATACTACTTATTCGACTTAACATTTGGCTAGTAAGTTTGCTTTAAGAAAATTGCCCATACGGGTGCATCAGTTTTGATTAAATAGAAAAAATAAGAGCGACAACCAGCACTACTGACCTCAGGGAAGAGGTCACTCATCTAATCTAACTTGGGTAAATAAAGGAGGGAAACCCGACCAACAGACAACTGTCTGAAGGGAGGGGATTCCCCCAAGACCATAAGCTTGGCTAGGTTGGGAAAATATGTAACGAACCTCCACAAAGCTACTGACTCGCTAAAATAATGCAATAACGCCGTTGGGGATCCAGAAAGTTTATAGGGGACATCTCTAAAGTTCTAACCAGCTATATGTGCTGGGACGGTTTGTTGCCCACAAACAAGCTATGTACGTAAGACTTCAAAATGGTTTATACATTTGAATACTGTGTCAGGCTTGAAAGGTTACTATACAACTGAATATTCACGAAAGCATCGTCAACTACCTTAGATTATTAAAGATATTGTTTGTGATTTCGTTCTTCCTATTTGTTTGTTTTGGCAGGGGAAGTTTCCTGGGCGGGGGGTGCCCTCTTTTAAATTACACCCATTTATGAATAGGAGCTACATACAAAAGGTCATCACATCCGGCCTGCAAGCAATTAAATAGGATGCCAGGCATACGTTGACAATAAATTTTCTTACATCTAGCACAATGCACGTTATTAATGAATGACTGATCCTGACTTGTTAATTATTTCTTGCTAAAAGATAGTTTAATGATGACATCAATAATGACTATGACTCCTGAATAACTTTAAAAAGCATCAAAGCTTAAATATTCTACACAAACTGATTCGCATTAAGACTTATAAATACCATTATAAAATATCTTTTTTGAATATAAATGTTTAGCGACCATTTAAGGATTTTCAGTTAAATATAGCCTAGCAGTGCATATGCTGTTGTTGAACGCCCTATACATAATAATTTGTACACCTGTCAATTATTTTTTATTAAAAAAAATAATACACCTATGTATTAATCAAATCAGTTACCCGGCACACTTTGATGTTGGATTCTCTTATCATTATGGGCTGACCACTGAATAAACTAGCCTATGTGCTAGTATCATGGAGGGTGCGGGTGGGGACTTTAACATTAGGACTTTAACATTATACTTCAATTGTCCAAGTTTAGAAGATTTTGTATGACATTATCACATTCACACAGTTATCGGTCATATTGCACCCTACCATAGCAAATCAGGTATTAGATAACACGTGTCAATAAACTGCTGACTTTATATCGTTCCTATCAATATGACAAAATAATTCCAAAATACTTTAACGCCAGAATTTGTACCTCGAAAAAAATGCAGCTTTTTGAAACTGAAAATATACCATACGTACCAAGTCATGAAAATCCCTTCATTCTACACAAACTTTGATCACCAGATATTAAGCACTTATTGTGCATAACTACTCACTGACACCACGCCTGTTAGGCAAGTGGGTAGCCCTGAATGATCTGATGACGTCACACATTATGTGGCCTAAATTGCATCCAGGCGGGAAAAGTAGAAAGTTTTTGACCAGACAAATACCATTTTTGTACCTTTTATGTAGTATTTTAAGACTACAATCCACTGTAAACAATTTTATAACCTTTCCCTACTATACTTTAGTCTAATGAAAATGAATTTCGAAATATAAATGGCATAAATAATTCGTGTATCTCTAGCTCACAATGGAACTCATTCAATATCGCTTTGATATAAACCTATCTACCACATTTTAATAGGATCAGCATCACAGTCTTACGAGAGGTAAAATGCTCAACGAACCAAATGCAATATAACCTCACAAATATATGCAGATATCATTTATTACAGAACCCGTCTACGACCATGATGATACAAGTTTAATTACCGAGTCTCGGAAAATTATAGGACCAGATTAATTCATAAATATCTGTAGAAAGATCAGAATCAAACGCTGCTAACATCTTGACGATACAAGGCTATTCTAAAGGTTTGATCATAATCTGATTAGAAATAGAAATACCAGTGTGTTGACCAATTAAAAAAATCAGGTACAACATCACCTCATTAACACCTGAAGATCTCCCTCCTAATCGTACACATACGAAATCTTAACGATATGAGAAATCTGCCAAGTTGGATTAAAATATTAATATAAAATATAGCCCATATTGTGGTAACAAACTGCAACAATGAAATACAAGATTGCCTCAATAATATGTATTGGTCTTCCTCATTAATATGCATATGGCTTCCTCATTAATATGTATAGATCCTCCTCATTAATATGCACAGGTCTTTCTCATTAATATCTACAGTTCTTCTTCAATAATACACATAAGTCTTCCTCATTAATATGCATATGTCTTCCGCATAATAGGTATAGATCCTCCTCTTTAATATGTATAAATCCTCCTTACTAATACGCATAGGTCTTCCTCATTAATACGTATAGGTCTTCCTCATTAATATGTATAGATCCTCCTCTTTAATATGTACAGTGTTATGTGTCTTGGCTCGTACAAAAGTAACAAAAAAAGAGTGAAGCTAACAAGCTTTGTAAAATTTAACAAAATAATTTATTTCCCTAGAAAACAAGGTAAAATGAGAAAAAGGACTTACGGTTTATGAATCTAATCCAAAAATTAATCCTAGAATTAATAAATGTAAGTCTTATCAATAAAAAGTCCTAAGTGAATCACAGCTCGAATCCCGATGAAGTTCCAAGAAGGAAGGCGATGACGTCTTCAATAACCTGCTTTGTCCTGATGTGTCAACAGTTCCTTGTTGAACCACCAAGAATAATATTCCAGTTTGGAATTCCAAATAATTTCCAATAAATGTCTTTGTTCAAGAATTCTGATGAGCACTAGTAATTTCCAGGGAAAATAAATTACTTTAAATAGAATTAAAATAAAAATTCAACTCAAACTGGTCACAACAAATACACCTTTGAGCTCCAAAGGTTAAAAGCAAGACTGGCCAAAAATCACTATAATAACGTGAGTTTTAAGCCTAACTACTACGCAGAACAGATACCCGTATGGGTCACGTGATCACCTTCTTTCAAGCGGCGTAGAAACATTATATGCCGATTATCACGTACGCCATGTACGGATTTGATTACAATGAACGAATCTTACTATAAGAGTCAATAATAAAAAAAAAGTTGTTTACACCAAACTTGAAATTGGCTCTGAATCTAGGTCACCAAAAGATACAACGTTTCTACTACTGCTTGTTTATCAGGTCAAAAAGAAATGAACTTAATTTTCAGGAAAAATGTCAAATCCAGTGAATAAAGTTATCATTACAATAACATGTAAAAATAAACAAAAATTAAAACTAACACACAAGCAATTAAATTACATACACATAATAATAGATCCTCCTCTTTAATATGTATAGATCCTCCTCATTAATATTCATAGGTCTTCCTCATTAATATGCATACGTCTTCCTCATTAATGTGCATAGGTCTTCTTCATTAATATGTATAGGTCGTTCCTGATTAATATGTATTGGCCTTCCTCATTAATATGCATAGGTTTTCCTCATTAATATGTATGGGTCTTCCTCTTTAATATGTATAGATCCTCCTCATTAATACGCATACGTCGTCCTCGTTAATGTGCATAGGTCTTCTCAGTAATATGTATATGGAATCCTCTTTAATATTCATAGATCCTCTTCAATAATATGCATGGGACTTCTAATATGTATACATCTTCTTCATTAACATGAATAGGTCTTCCTCAGTAATATACACAGGTCTTCTTCATTAATGTGCATAAGTCTTCTTCATTAATAAGCATAGGTCTTACTCATTAATATGCATAGGTCTTCCTCATTAATATGCATAGGTCTTCTTCATTTATGTGCATAGGTCTTCTCAGTAATATGTATATGGAATCCTCTTTAATATTCATAGATCCTCTTCAATAACATGCATGGGACTTCTAATATGTATACATCTTCTTCATTAACATGAATAGGTCTTCCTCATTAATATACACAGGTCTTCTTCATTAATGTGCATAGGTCTTCCTCATTAATAAGCATAGGTCTTACTCATTAATATGCATAGGTCTTCCTTATTAATATGTCTATATCTTCCTCATTAATGTGCATAGGTCTTCTTCATTTATGTGCATAGGTCTTCCTCATTACTATGCATAGGTCTTCCTCATTAATATGCATAGGTCTTCTTCATTTATGTGCATAGGTCTTCCTCATTAATATGCATAGGCCTTCCTCGTTAATATGCGTAGGTCTTCGTCATGAATATGTACAGGTCTTCCACATTATTATGTACAGGTCTTCCACATTAATGTGTACAGGTTTTTTCATCAATATGTATAAGCCTTCCTCATTAATATGTATAGATCCTCCTCATTAATAGGTATGTGTCTTCCGCATTATGATGTACATGTATTTCTCGCTGATATGTATCTGTCTTCCATATTAATATGCATAGGTACTCTCTATTAATATGTATATGTATTTATCATTCATATGTATGGGACTTTCTCATTGATATGCCTAGGTCCTCCTCATTAATATGCATAGGTCTTCCTCATTAATATTCCTAGGTCCTCTTCATTAATAGGCATAGGTCTTCCTCATTAATATGCCTCGGTCCTCCTCATTAATAGGCATAGGTCTTCCTCATAACAAAACTCATTTAATATCTTAAAGGTTTTAGCGTATTTTGGAAATTTCACCAAGGTCAAGTCAGAAATGCCGTCTCTCGTGTGATAAGACGCTCAACCAATCAGATACAAGATCACCTCATT
This sequence comes from Megalonaias nervosa, assembly GCA_016617855.1. NCBI lineage: Eukaryota > Metazoa > Mollusca > Bivalvia > Unionida > Unionidae > Megalonaias > Megalonaias nervosa. The sequence continues at coordinate 836 of JAECUM010011127.1, read as the reverse complement.
TCAATTAGGAAGAAATCGTTTATAGTAAAACTGATTAAAAGTATTAAGTTCAAGCGAGTTAGGATCAGAAATAGAGCTTTTAGAGTGGTAACAAGCTCGGAAAATCATATGTAAGATCACCTCGTTGATATAGGTGGATTTCACTCTTTATCAAATCTGTCCCAGATCTTGATGTTATACTCCCATATTCCATGAATAAATCAGAATCTGATAAGACAGATAACCTCAAGGGTGATAGCAAAAAATTGTTGACAGGCGAAGGACTCATGACGAAAGCAGGCCAAACCAGAGTCACATTTAGCCATAGAAAATGACTTAAATAAGACATAAGATACAATAGAGCAGATCCTCATCTGTATATCGATAAAAACAGTTACATGCAATGAGAGCAGATCTTCATCGGTATATCGATAAAAACAGTTACATGCAATGAGAGCAGATCTTCATCGGTATATCGATAAAAACAGTTACATGCAATTGAGAGCAGATCCTCGTTGGTATATAGATATTTATAGTTACATGCAAGGAGAGCCTATCCTCATGGGTATATCAATATAAAGAGTTACATGCAATGAGAGTAGATCCTCATGGTATATCGATATAAACAGTTACATGCAAGGAGAAAATGCAGAGGCGGGGGTATCATTTATACTTCTTACACCTTCTTATGAACACGTGTTGTTCATTTACTACTGTTCTTATGTTTATACTTAGTCAAGTGTTCTCTCAACGTTTTCAATTCATAATTTTATATAATCTACGTCAATCAAGGGTTGAAACAATTAAACCAATCTTAACTTCATATATATATATATATATATATATATATATATATA